>CAUYPK010126121.1:20000-34753 GCA_963574355.1 Loris lydekkerianus
TTTATTTTATTTTTTACTTGATGTTGAAAGTATTTGTTAACAAATGAATGAGGTGATCAGTAAACAAAATCAAGAGCTTTCTTATAGTCTAATGAAAAGCACTCATGAAATACAATGCAAAAACTTTCTGTTTTAATACACAATGTAAACTCTGAAATAGAATTCAAATCAGTAAGAATTGTAAATAATGGACGGATAGCTGGGCTTCAAACCTCTGTATCTGGCTCTACAGGTGATACTTTTCACTCTCAGAGGCTGAAAAGAGGCCCAAGGATCCAAAGCAGGACTGATTAATTTTATTCTACCAATGCGTACAAACGTAATTACAGAGCTCTGCTTTAATGACTGGAAACTGTTGTCAAAAAGAGCAGTCTTTTAGAATATATTTTAAAATACTAATTGTGGACTTTTACAGTTATTCTGGAATGATTTCATAATATATAAAAGTATCTTTTGAGAAGAGACGTTTAAATTTCCCTGAATGGCTTTGTTTTGTTTCGCAACTGATAGAAAATTATTTGCCTCCTTTTTGCTTAATCCATCTCTCTACTTACCTATTTATTTATTTATTTATTTATTTATTTTATGAGACAAGAGTCTCACTCAGTCATCCTGAGATTGAGTGCTTGGCATCATGGCTCACAGCAACCTCAGATTCTTGGGCTCAAGCAATAATCTTGCCTCTGCCTCCTAAGCAGCTTGGACTATGGGTGCCCACCACAATGCCTGACTACTTTCTTTTTAGAGGTTGGGTTTTTCTCTTTTTACTGTTGCTCAGGCTGGTCTCGAACTCCTGAGCCTCCACTTCCCAAAGTGCTAGGATTACAGGTGCGAAACACCACCCTCAGCCGTATTTATTCTTTACTATCCATTGATGTGTTAAATAAAACTGGCATAGGTAATAGATTAGAAAAATGGAACTTACTTTATTATTGGATTCAGAGGCCTCTTGGAAAGTGTAGTGGGTGTTTTGGTAGGATGTTAGGGCAGTTGGTATCATTGAAGCTCTGCTTGAATCATTTCTCAGGTACTCACAGACATCCTTCTTTGGGAAAAAAAAAATTCAGCCTCCTTTGTGTAGAAAGGACACTCTGTTCTGATCATGAAAGCAGAGCTATCTCAGCACCAAGCTTTTCCTAATATGAACTACTGTAACACAACTTGTATAGGGATGACATGTTGTTACGGAGGTTAGCAATTTTAGAATTTATCTCAAGTGCCCTTCTAGAGGGCTTTATTCAGAAGATTCTAAGCCACTCAGTGGATGAGGATGAGCAGGCATTAAAACCTTGTTTATAAGGTGGGTTGCCAATGTCTTATCCTGTTGATTATTTTGGTTATAACCCAGAAACATTTGGTTATAAGCTTTATCCATTTGTTCATTCATTTACCTATACATTGGTAAATGATAAAGAACTCATTCAAATGTTCTTTCAATTTGGGAGTAACTACTGTATTTAGAATACTGTGCTAAGAATGTGAAAGGGGTAGAGGAATAATGATGAATAATGCACAATTCAGGCTTTAATTTGATGAGAATTGTCCATGTTCTTACACTTCTTCTTTTGTGGGTCAAAACTTATTTGGTTACACATTATACTGAAGGTTACCCAGAAGGTTACCATCATTTACTACTCTAAATAAATACTTACTGAAATTAAATAAAAAAGAGACCTATGATTGTAGTCAACCTGTTTTAATTCTTAGGTGAGTTCAGACAAGAGAACATGGAAGATGGTGGAAATTTCCATGCCAAGGGCCTTCCTAAAAAAAACCATACACTTGAGCCATATGTTTTAGCCTTAATAAACTTGCTTCCTCCACAATTTTCCCAGCACCCACCTCACTTTGTTCTATTAAAAAAGGCATAGTTTTTCTCCAAGTATGTGCCATATTTCTAATGGGCATTTTGTAATAATTATCAATTATTGAGACCAACCCTAATAATTTAGTTTGCTTTTAAGATTGCTGCCACTACCATAGGGTCAGTCATTAATGCCCCATGGCTTAGTAGCAGAGAGCTAGGGGCTATTACAATTGTGGGGCCCAGTGAAGAGCGGAAGAAACCTAATGGAAAGTGACCTTCTTTGAAAATAGCCTATCAACAAGGTCATGTGGCAGCCACGTCAGCCCTTCAAAGTTCTAACATTTTCAGGAAGAACTTGATTGCAAGCTATGCCTGGCTGCCTCCACTTCTCATTTCAACAACACTAGGACTATTTTCTAAACTCTTTTGAGCATAATAACAGATGAGCAACCCTGTAATGCAAGGCTATAATTCCACCGAGGGGTGCTGGCGGTGACATGTACCATGAAGTCAGAATCAGAGTGGTTTGTCAGCAGAACCCCCAGGGTGGAATCACAGCCTCCTTTACTTCTTGCTTATTTTCTTTAATATGTAGATGTCACTTTGCCTCTCCCATCATCTCCTTGTAGTCCTTGCCTCTGACCTCCTGGCCACCAAAAAGTAGTGATACTTTTTGTCTCCTACTGTTTGGGTAGTTTCCTAAACTATTAGCATTTTACAACTTTGATGTGGACATGATTCTGCTATTTATTATTCCTGTTAGAGGCTTAGCAGCTGCAAGGTCAAATTACCCAAAAGAATCATTCCATCTGTGTTCTAGACGTTGTGACTACACAGCCCTGTGCAAACTTGCTTACAAGGGAGGTTGACTTCAGATGGGACAGATAGTATTAGAGCAGGCTGGGGTTTGGGGAGGGATGTCAGGAAAAGCTGCTAGAGCAAAGAAGGATGAGATCCAAATACAGAAGAAGGAACTTCCTAATAGGGTGTGATGAATCTGTGTAAGTACTTATGCATATGAATAGCAATTAGCTGAGGGCATAGGATGGTGCTCCTAGGCCTTTCAACCTGATATCCCACTTGCCATTTCTCCTTCCTTCCCCTGTGATTGAAGCAGGCAGTGGAGCTGCCTCACACAAGAACATCCTCCATCTAACTCAGGCCAATAGCACAGCATTCCTCCATTCTGATGCTAAGACTTGTCCAACTTCACCATCCACCTTTACTGGACCTGTGTTATTAAAGTCTCTAACACCTGAACCTATCTAAATTTGTTTTTCTGTACTGATAACACAAAACATCTCAACTGATTTTCTGTTTTCATTTTTTTAATTTCAGATTAATATGAAGGTACAAATGATTAGGTTACATTGTTTGCATGTATTAGGCAAAGTTTAAGTTGTAGATGAGCCCTTTATCCAGGGGCTTATGCTGTATACTTTAAGTGTGTCCATTAGGTGAGAGCTTACCAATACCCACTCCTCCCTTTCTCCTCCTCTCTCCTCCTCCCCTACATGAATTTGTGTTTTTTTCTTGTGTGGGCATGTAGTTGTTTATTTATTAGTCTCATATTAGTATTGATTACATTAGATGCTTGCTTTTCCATTCTTGTGATACTTTACTTTTTTGATTTCTTTAAACAATTTTTTTTTTTTTTTTTTTTTTTTTTTATAGTAAGAGTCTTACTTTATCACCCTGGGTAGAGTGCTGTGATGTCACACAGCTCACAGCAACCTCCAACTCCTGGGCTTAGGTGATTCTCTTGCCTCAGCCTCCCGAGTAGCTGGGACTACAGGTTCCCACCACAACACCTGGCTATTTTGTTGTTGTTGTTGCAGTTTGGCCATGGCCGTATTTGTACCCGCCACCCTCAGTATATGGGGCTCACGCCCTACCCACTGAGCCATAGGTGCCACCCGTTGTGATACTTCACTGAGATGAATGTTCTTCAACTTCATCCAAGTAAATACAAATGATATAAATTATCTTTTTAATGGCTGAATAGTATTCCATGGCATACATGCATCACAATTTATTAATCCATCCCCGTGTTGATGAGCACTTGAGTTGACTTCACATCTCAGCAATTGTGAATTGAGCTGCAATGAACATTTTAGTGTAAATATCCTATGGTGAAATGATTATTTTTTCTTCTGGGTAGATACCTGGTAATTTCATTGTGGGATCAAATGGGAAGTCTACTATTGAAAATTCTCCATACTTATTTCCAAAGGGGCTGTATTAGTTTGCAATCCCATCAGTAGTGTAAAAGTATTCTCTGTACATTCATGCCAAGCCTGATCATGATTTTAATGATGCAAACTTCATTTGGTTTTCTTTTATTGTTTGGACCAGAGAATGATGTTGAACCCATCATTTTTATTTCTTCCTCTTCCTGATGAGGTGCCTTTAATTTTTTATGATTCAGTGTGAATTTTATGGTTGAGTTCTAGTTCTTTTATATATATATATATATATAAAGCAGTAGAGTTCCAGTCTTTTACTTTATAGGATTTCAGGTTGAATTTTATCAAAAGTTTTTGTCATTTATTAATATAATACATAGTCTTCTTTAATCTATTAATATGATACCAGCATTAACAGAATGATTAATATTAAATATTCCTTGCATTCTGGAGGAAATCTACTCGGCCATGATGTATACTTTTAATACACTGCTTGATTCAATTTGCTAATGTTATATTTAGAATTTATGCATCCATATTCATGAGTATAGTTTTCTATTTTGTAGTAGTGTGCAGCATTTTTGTGAGCATTATATTGGGCTTATAAAATGAATTGGGAAACTTTCATCAGTTCTGGAATAGCTTAAACAGATATTTTTTTTCTTTTGATGTTTTAATGGACCTTGCCCAAAACATTAACAGATATTTGACATATTTTCCAAGAGTTAGTTAACAACTTCAAAAATCTTTCCTATCTTTATTTTTTCAGATTTTTCTTCTTTTAGTAAGTGGAGCGTGGTAACTTTTATGTTTATTTCATTCAGTCTTTCAAAGTTGTTTTTCAAATTGTATTCCTTTTATTATTTAATTCATCCCCCAAATAAGGATGTATTCTCATTCCTAAGCTAAAAATGGGTCCTGACTACGTGACATGCATTGCTAGGCTTCAGGACGCAACTGTCACGAAGGCAGTCAGGGCTCCTGCACACACAGGGTTTACTAAGTAGCATTTATTTTTTTCTTTCTCTCTATCTCTCTCCCTCTCTCTCTGTTTCTCTCTCTCCCTCCCTTTGGAGAGAATAGCCAATGTTTTGGTTTTATTTACCCTAGCCTGCTTAAAACCCCTTTCTCATGTTAATTCCTTTCTTTCACTTTCTGACCACTCTTTTAATGTTTTATGCATCAAGTGTGACTGAGTATTCACATGGAGTATTTTTTTTTTTAGATAAATTTTCCTGAACAGTTTGCCCTAAATCTCTATTTTCAACAATTTTTATTGCATTGTCTCATAACCGGTATATAACTGAAGTGTTTTACTTTTTGCTCCAATATCTTTTTAAAAAGCACATTTGATTTAAAAATATAAAAATTTTGTACTTAATTTATTATAAAAATAATACGTACTCATTGTTAAATAGTAAATAATAAAAGTAAAGAGGAGAGAATTTTTTTTAAAATTTTAGCCTTAGAAATATAAATAATGAATATTTTTCTGACAAATCATTCTTTTATAAATGTGTACACAGATACTTAATTTTAATAAAATGAGATTGCATTTTATATGCTCTTGTAGCTTTCATTTTTTTCCACTCAAAAATATATCCAACTCACCTTTCTATGATATTAAATATACGTCTTTAAAATTCATTACAATGGTTGTATACTACTCCATCTATCTTTTAACAGGAAAGTTAACTCATTAATATTTGGAATGTGCATTACTATATTTGTCTTTAATTTTTAACAAATTATTTTATATTTAGGTTTATGTATTCTTATTTATATTTTTCTATATTTGCTGTATTGGTTGGGTATTCTTCATTCTTTCTATTTTTTTTAATGTCTTCAGAGTTGTATATCCTGCCTCTATTTTTATGATTTGAAATTTAAAACTTTTTTCTCTATGAATAGTAAGAATGAAACTTCAGTAATATTTTTTTCTCAAACAAAATGAAAATTTTGATATATTTTAACTATAACTTACCCTCAAAACACAGATGTTATTTAAATAATCTGGAATCTTATGTCTATTTAACATTTTTATGTTTGTATCTTAATAAAACATGTATTTGAAGAATTTTTAATTAAAATTTGTTTCGATCTTTCAAACCACTTTAACGACATTCATTTAGGTATAACTAAATATTTTACTAATTTCATTGCTTATCATTATGTTTTTTTCTAAAAACAAAATGCAAAATACTGGACTTTATTAAAATTAATAGCTGTTTATTAAAAGATACCATGACAACTTATACCTCAGAAATAAAAACATTATCTCTGAATACTATAAAAATCTCTATGCACACAAACTGGAAAATGTTGAGGACAAGGATAAATTCTTGGAAACACACAACCTCCTTAAGTTCAGTCAGGAAAAAATAGAACTCCTAAATAGATCAATATTAAGTAATGAATTAAAGCATCAATGAAAAATTCTTTCAACAATAAAAGTTCTGAACCAGATGGTTTCACAGCCGAATTTTAGCACATATAAACAGAAGAACTGGTATCTATAAAGCAGAAATTATTTTATGACATCAAGAAGGAAGGATTCTATAGAGTATTAAACATCATACTTACTGCAATAGTCACCAATATCATAATTCATCTGAAGAATTACTGAGAACAAGACCTTGTCCCCTAAGTCTGGAAATCTCTTGTGACTTGGAAGGCAAGCCACACTCATTCTATGCAATCAGTATCACTTTGATGCCAATGCCAGGAAGGTACACAACAAAACAAGAAAACTACAGACCAATATTTTTTATGAATAGAGGCACAAAAATTCTCAATAAAATTCTAATAAACAGAATTCAGGAGCACATTAAAAATAATCCACCACAATCAGGTGGGCTTCATCTCAGGGATACAAGGATCTTTGCAAATCTATAAATGTGAGTCAGCACATAAACAGAGGCAAAAACAAAGACCACATGATGCATATCAAAAGACACAGAGAAAGCATTTGAAAAAAAAATCAGCACCCTTTTCTGATAAGAACACTTAACAAAATATGTATAGAACAAACAATCTTCAAAATTACAAAAGCCATATACAACAATCCCACAGCCAACATCATACTAAATGGGGAAAAAGAACACATTTCTGCTAGATAGAGAACTAAACAAGGTTGCCCACTGTCACCACTTATATTCAACATAGTGCTGAAAATTCTAGACAGATCAATCAGACAAGGACATCAAATTTGAGACAGAAGAAGTCAAACTAGGCCTCTTTGCTGATGATATATTCTTATTTCTAGAAAACCTCCAAGTTTCTGCCAAGCGACTATTGGAATTAATAAATAAATTCAGGTTACAAAATCAACATACACAATCAGTGATATTCCTATACACTAACAACAGTCATGCTGAGAATCAAATCAAAAGACTCAATACATTTCAAAATAGCAACAAATAAAATAAAATACCTAGACATATAATGAAGGAGGGACAAGACCTCTACAGGGAGAACTATGAATCACTGAAGAAGGAAATCGCAGAAGATGCAAACAAATGGGGAACTATATCATGCTCATGGATTGGCAGAATCAATGCTGTTATAGTGTATGTACTACCCAAAGTGATCTACAGATTCAATGCAATCCCCAGTAAAAAGCATCATTATTTTTCTCAGATATAGACAAAATAATCCTATACTCTGTGTGGAACCTGAAAAGAACCTG
Organism: Loris lydekkerianus; assembly: GCA_963574355.1. Lineage (NCBI taxonomy): Eukaryota > Metazoa > Chordata > Mammalia > Primates > Lorisidae > Loris > Loris lydekkerianus. Next base: position 27,682 of record CAUYPK010126121.1, read on the forward strand.
AGTAGCCAAGGCAATCTTAAATAAAAAGGACAAATCAGGAGGCACTACTTTACCAGACTATAAGCTATGCTACAAAACTATAGTAGCCAAAAAAGCATGGCATTGGCACAAGAATAGAGCCATAGATCAGTGGTTCAGAACAAAAAAATCCAGATATAAAGCAATCCTCATGTTGTCACTTGATCTTTGACAAAGCTGACAATTACATACACTGGGGAAAATAATCCATGTTCAATAAATGATGCTGGAAAAATCATATAAACACATGTAGAAGATTGAAGCAGGATCTGTACTTCTCAGATTATAAAAAACAATTCATGATGGATAACAAACTTAAATCTAAGGCATGAAACTATAAGAATTTTAAAATAAAATGTTGGAGAAACTCTTACAGACCTCAGTATAGGTAAAGAATTTATGAAGAAGACCCCTAAAGCAATCACAACAACAACAAAAATGAGCAAATGGGACTTGAGTAAATTAAAAAGCATCTTCACAGCTAAAGAAATAATAAAAAGAGCACATAGCCCACAAAATAGGAGAAAATACTCCCATGCTATACATCTGTAAAGGGCTGATAACCAGAATCTATAAAGAACTCGAGCAAATGAGCAAGACAAAAAAACCCCCAAAACAATCAAAATCAAACAACCCACAATAAAGTGGGCAAAAGAGATGAACAAAAGCTTGCACAAGAAGATAGACTAATGGCCAATAAACATCTGAAAAAAAATGATCATTTCTAATCATCAGGGAAATGTAAATCAAAACAACAGTGAGATACACCCTAACTCTAGGAAAAATGGCTTTTATAAAAAAATCTTCAAAGAACAGGTGCTGGCATGGATGCAGAGAAAAAGGAAACACTTATACACTGTTGGTTTACTACAAACTAGTGCAGCTTCTATGGAAAGCAGTATATAGATGTCTTAAAGAACCAAAAGTAGACCTACCATTGGATCCAACAATCCCACTATTGGGTATTTACCCAAAGGAGAAAAAAAAAAGTCTCTTTATCAAGAGATACTTGAGCTCAAATGTTTATTGCAGCACAATTACAAAGATGTGGAATCAACCCAAGTGCCCATCAATATATGAGCAGATTAATAAAATGTGATATACAACACACACACACACACACACGGTACACACACCTTGGAGTATTATTCAGTCATACACACAGAAAATGGTGAACTAATACCTTTTGTAGCAACCTAGACTGAGCTAGAGACCAATCCTCTGGGAGAAGTATCTCAAGAATAGAAAAACAAACACCACATATACTCACTGTTAAATTGGGCCTAATTGTTCAACATCCATGTGCACATATGGTAGTAAAACTTAATGGAAAGCAATCAGGTGGGAGAAAGGAGGAGGGGTGGAAGAGGAGGAGTAAGCATTAGGTAAATTCACACCTAATGATTACAGTATCTAGGTGATGGGCACACTTAAAATTTTCACTCAACGTGCACAAAAGCAATTCATACAACCAAAACATTTGTACCCCTATAATGTTTTGAAATAAAATAATGACATTACTAAAAGAATAAAATATTGAGAAGACAATCAACAAGCAGCAAAAGTGGACAAATTATGAGTGTTTATGTAAATGCGTGTGTCCTACAAATAATCAAGAAGGCAGATAATCTAATTAGAAAATCCTTTAATAAGCTCTACAAGAAAGAGTATATCTGAATGGACAATAAGCAGAAAGGGTGTTTTTGTTTGTTTTTAATTTCTACATTTAGGACTACATATGGTTTTTGTTTACATGGATAAAGTGGTGAAGTCTGGGCTTTTGGAGTATCTATAACCCAAACAGTGTGCATTATACCCAATCATTATAATTTCTAATTCTTTTTAAAGTTCTTTTTATAATTCATTTATCATATGGCTAGAATACTGCCTCAGACTTTTCTTTCTGAAAGATAATGTGGCATACTTTTAAATCCTAATTTGTTTGATATTATTTTTATTTTGCCCTCACACATAAAGAATAATTTGGGTATAGGATTAAAATTTTCACTCTGAAATATATGTTTGTTTTGCATATAAATTGTTTTTTTCTAGTAGGTAAATTACTCCCCCCCCCCAAACACATACATAGCACTAAAAATATGCTTACATATTTAAGAAAAAAAACACACTCCAGGTTCAGGAATTTCTTAGGATATATCTAATTTATACACTATTTTCTGCTCTCCAGTGATCATTTTGTTATGAAAAAATTTTTCCAAGGTTTTGTTGATTGTGATTTCTCTTTTGACCTTCCCTTCCCTTTCTTTTCTCCTTCCTTCCTTCCTTCCTTCCTTCCTTCCTTCCTTCCTTCCTTCCTTCCTTCCTTCCTTCCTTCCTTCTTCCTTTCCTTCTTTCTTTGTTTTGTTTTTGAAACAGAGTCTAACTCTGTTGGCCTGGGTAGAGTGCCGTGCTGTCATCATAGCTCACAACAATCTTAAAACCTTAAACTCTTGGGCTTGACCAGTCCTCTTGCTTCAAACCCCCTCAGAAGCTGGGACTACAGGCATGTAGTACTACACCTGGCTAGTTTTTCTATTTTTAGTAGAGATGGGGTCTCTTTCTTGCTCACTCTGGTTTTGCCCACAAGCTCAAGCAATCCACCCACTTTAGCTTTGCATGGTGCTAGGATCACAGGTGTGACCCACCACGCCCAGCCTGTCCTTCCCAGTTTTTCAACATAGAACTCTATACAGTAAAATAATTCTTGGGACATAATGGACCACATCATGGGATCTTAATTGGTATCTTAATTCCCAACTTTTTGTTTTAGTTTCATTTTATTTTGGATTCTCAGGATGTTCCTCAAGCCAGCACATATGACTCTTGACTTATAAGGGGTTACATACAAATTTTTGGCTTACTGATGTGACTTCATCCTGAACCCAAGGGAGTATTGAATGCTTATAGATTTTTCACTTTCATAAAGTCGAAGACTCTTAAGTGATTAATTCACATGAAATAATCACATGTTTTTTATAAAAATATATGACTATTACGTACCAATGAAAATTAAAAATAAATAATAAAAAAATTGTAAGTAGAACCATCATAAGCCAGGAACCATCTGTATTCTAATACACTAATTGGACTTCCTAAAGGATCATCTGTGTTTCTCAATGTGCTATTAGGCAATCATTTTTTTGTGTGTGTTCATAATTTTTTAAATTCTTAAGTTTTGAACTTTAAGATTACTTTATTTTCTTTATTGCCTGTATTGTTTCACAATAGCCTGCTCTATACCATGCCATCTCAAATCTCACTGAAAATTCAAACTTGCCGTTTGTTTTTTTCTACAAAAACACTTTACCTTTTTTCTATTACTTTTTTTAAAAAACTAGTTCTTTGTTTTGAATTCCCCCACAATTTCCTCTACTACATTTAGTGATTGTGTTCTTTCTTTTCATCTGTAATATTGGAATAGTTCAATATTTGTAGAAAATACGGGCTCTATGAGGAGGGTCATATGCTCTATGTTTCTAGCTCAAGTATGAAGAATTTGTTTATTTTAGTGAAATGTCAACTCGGGGTGAGCTCTTGGCCCTGCACTGTACTAAGCTCTCCAATGCTTCCCATTGAGTGCAGTGGGTATTATAAAGTTTCTTCTATTAGTATCATTTACATCTGCCCTGTTTCTTGTTAAAGGGCTTTAATGCTTCAGAAATGTAAGTAGTACTCCTTTTTTACTATCCAAAATGGTGCTGACACTCTGTATCATATTATTAGGGGCTATTTCAACATCAAATGAGAAACTGACATCATAGGCATGCGTTTAGTGTACCTTCTTGGTACCTCAATAATATAGCCCTGTGATTGATATCTACTACATATCAATCTCTGTTATCTATTGCTGCATGACAAATCCCCAAACTTAGTAGCTTAAAACAAAAACTAGGCAGGGTGTGGTTGCTCACACCTATACTCTTAGCACTCTGGGAGGCTGAGGTAGGAGGATCCCTTGAACTCAGGAGTTTGAGATCAGCCTGAGCAAGAGCAAGATTCTATTTCTATTAAAAATAAAAATATTAGTCTGGTATCATGGTGGATAATCCCAGCTGTTAGAGAGGCTGAGGCAGGAGGAACGCTTGGTCCCAGGAGTTTGAGATTGCTAGGAGCTAGGCTGATGCCACAGTGTTCTATAAACAGAGTGAGACTCTGTCTTTAAAAAAACAAGAGCAAACAAACAAACAAATAAATAAAAAATCCCAACAACTTCTCATTATTCTGTGGGTTGACTACATGCAAGTGAGTGTTTTTTTTTTATATATATATATTTTTTTCTTTTTTGTTTATTTGTTTGTTTGTTAGTTGCAGTGGAGCAATCTGAATGGTACACCAAGCTGGGCATCCAAGATAGCTTCTTCAGATGTCTGGTCCCTCAGTGCTATGCTGGCCTTTCTCCAGCAAAATAGATTAGACTTCTTATGTGCAGCTCTGGTCTGCAAGAAACTAGAAGTGGGAACTTCCAGTTTTTTAAAGGCCTGAAACTGGCATAGCATCGTTCCTATTATCTTCTACTGGCCAAGGAAGACAGAGTTAGCCCAGATCCAAGGAGAGTATATGACTACATTCCACCTCTTGAGGGAGGAACAGCGTGCATCTACAGGGAAGAAAGAATTTGATGGTAGCCATATTTGGAGAAATAATATCACAATGATACTTGTGATTTAAGCACATGTTAATAAAATTCAAACATTCTTGCAGGAGAGAGAGAGGGAGAGAGAGGATGAGAATATTAAGAACTCTTTGTTTCACATTTAATCTCAATTCCCATAGTAAAACTCTCTTACCTGTTTCTTTTGAACTTGTATGCATCTCTACCTTCATCTATCAAATTTAAACTTTACTTATAACTAATTTTCACTAAAATGTGATAAATTCAACTTAGCTTGTCCTATGATGGCTATCCTTGCATTTTTCCTGCCAGACATTTTTTTGCAAGTTCTTTTGTTTGTTACTTTATAACTTTAAATGATATCTAAACTTCTATAGCTTGGCTCATCAACTTTAGACTGTATTTCTTGACTTTCTACTGTATGAGTTGTTTGTTAGTTACTTGGCTTGTTGTGGAATTGCAAGTTCAAAATCATTTTCCTTCAGAATTTTTAAGATTTACTCCTTTGCTTTCTGGCATTTACTACCAATCTCTTAATCCTAAATTCTTTTTATTTTTATTTTTTTTAAATTAAATTATAGCTGTGTACATTGATATGATCATGGGGCATCATACACTAGCTTCATAAACCGTTTGACACATTTTCATCACACTGGTTGACATTGCCTTCCTGGCGTTTTTTTTAGTTATTGTGCTAAGACATTTACATTCTACATTTACTAAGTTTCACATATATCCTTGTAAGATCCTAAATTCTTCATCTCTAGAAGTTTTTGTGAAAATTCAATTTAATATTTTGAAATTTTATAAGATATTGGTATTTTTAATTTATCCAATTTAATACTTTGGATGCTCTTAAATTTTATGGTTTTTAATCTCTTTCTATTTTAGGAATATTTCCTGGCTTTATTTACTCAAGATTATTTTGTTTTTTCTCTTCAGATATTGTATTAGTTGAATGTTGAAACTCCTCCATTATCTTCCCCTATTTTACTTTTACCTCATTCATGGATGTGATGTTATACTTTCTGGTACATTGGTACCTTTGTCTTCTAATCTTTCCATTAAATTATTTTTCAGCTACTTAGAGTTTAAATTTATTTAGAAATTTTAGCTTTCAAGAACTCTTTTTTATTCTCTGGGAATCAGTAAGTATAGCCTTATGCTTTTGCATTATGGATAAAAATCATCAAATATCACCATGTGTATTCTACAACATTCCTTCACATTTTTCTTCTCTTCTTTACTTGCCTTAAGATTAGTTTGTTTGTTCCTCTTGGTACTATCTATTATTTTATTTTTTTCTGTTGTGACTTTTTCTTAAATATATAGTGATTGGGGGTTATATGTTAATAAATATGAAGGAAGAAGTAAGTTGCTAAATACAGGAAGCCTATTTAGATTTTTCTCTGTCTTGGTGCTATGACTTGAATATCACCTCCAAAATTCATGTTGACATTTAATTGCTATTGTGCTATTAAGAGGTAGGATTGTTGAGAGGTGATTAGGACACGAGGGGTCAACCTTTATGAGTGGATTAATGCCATTACTGAGGGAGGAAGTTTTTGATGAAAGCAAGTTCAGCCCTCTCTTGCTCTTGTTCTTGTACTTTCTCTCTCACATGACGCTTTTGTTCATGTTATGACACAGCGGGCAGTCCCTCACCAGATTTGTACCCCTTCCTTGTCCAGTTTGGACTTCTCAGCTTCCAGAACCAAGAGCTAAGTAAACTTCTATACTTTTATAAATTTCTTAGTCTGTAGTGTTCTTCTGTAGCAGCACAAAATGGACTAAGCAATTCTCTCCCCTGCATTGAAAGGCTAATTGTGAGCGTTTGGGTGTTGTGGAGTGTGGCAGGCAAACTTCTTTAATGTGAATGGGTAAAGGATGGACAGGAATCAGACATCAGGCAGCTAAGTTGAACTCACTCCAACCAGGCGAAGCCCAAATGAAGAAGCCTTCCTTATGGAGTGTGACTAGTTCTGTAGGACATCCTGTTCCTTCCTAGGCACACATTGCAATTTCATAAATTTTGTGGTGCTTTTTTGCCTTGGTACATTGGAGCTAGTTAATGAACTACAAATAACCTAAAATAACTCCCTGGATTTTTGCCTTATATCCTAAACGGCTGTATGTTGACTGTGTAATTCAGGCTTCAGTTGGGGGAAAAATAATCCTTATTTGTGTTCTATATGAAATCTTTTTTCTGGTTTATATTCCAATAGGTATCCTTTAGTTTTATTTATTTATTTATTTTTTATTAAATCATAGCTGTGTGCATTAATGTGATCATGGGTCACCATACACTGGTTTTATAGACCATTTGACATATTTTCATCACACTGGTTAACATAGCCTTCCTGGCATTTTCTTAGTTATTGTGTTAAGACATTTATGTTCTACGTTTACTAAGTTTCACATGTACCCTTGTAAGATGCACTG
>CAUYPK010126127.1:0-13008 GCA_963574355.1 Loris lydekkerianus
TACAATTTTTTTAAGTCAGATTGAAATGAGTGACCTTTATGTTTCCTTCTTTATCCAAGAACAAATTGGTTGATTGAGATTCTCTACCTGATTCATTCCAAGGGGGATACCAAGTGGGTCCAGTCTGTGCCCATCTGGGAGCGCTAATCCTGGCTAGAGCTTGAGTCTGGGTTTGTATCAGCAAATAAGGAAGGCCCAGGCTTCCTCACCTCCCACCTCCCCATCCTTCTCTTCCCCAAGTCTTTCTTTGGTTCCAAAGCCAAGGTCAGTGCACAGTGGTCATGACATGTATCGCCAATAGTTTTCAAAGGTTAATGTGCCTGTAACCACCTAGAGACCCTGTTGAAATGCATTGTCATTTGGTAGGTCTGAGATTCTGCATTAGGTGATGCCAGTTTGGCTGTTCCAACAACCACAGTTGAGCGCAAGGGTATGAACCATTCTAGGCACTATGTCATCCAGATACAATCCAGGAATAAAATGACATGGTAATGCCAGAATTGTAGAAAGCCATAATTTATTCAGGGTGTGATGTCTCATGCCTATAATCTTAGCACTGAGAGATTGATGAAGGTAGGATTACTTGAGCTCAGAAGTTTGAGACCAGCTTGAGCAAGAGTGAGATCCCAAATCCACTAAAAACAGAAAAACTAGCCAGGTACCACGGTAGGAGCTGATAGTCCCAACTATGGGGGAAGCTAAAGCAAGAGGATTGCCTGAGCCCAAGAGATTCAGGTTGCTGAGAGCTATGATGATACCACAGTACTCTAGCCAAGGTAACAGAGTTAGACTCTGCCTTAAAAAACAAACAAACAAACAAACAAACAAAAAAAAACAGAGCAGGGCAGCACCTGTGGCTCAAAGGAGTAGGGCGCTGACCCCATATGCCAGAGGTGGTGGGTTCAAACCCAGCCCTGGCCAAAAACTGCACACACACACACACACACACACACAGCATATTTTATGCCCAGCTATAATTTATAAATGCCTTATATACTAGGTAAAGCCCTTTTTGTTATTCTAAAAAAAATAGTTACACGAATATAATTCAGTAACTGAATTATGAGAAGCAGACTTGTTTATTTGAGAACCAGCATATATGTAAATCAATGCTGAAATCCATGTGATTGCTCTGGTGCAGTGGATAGTTTTTCCAACCTCTGTGTCTTACTGTATGTAGCCATCTATAAAGATAAGCAGCCACACAGATCTTCTCTTTGTGTGGGGAAACTGAGACCTAGGGAGACAGGAGGATTAGAATAATGTCACAAAGAGAGTGGGTACAGAATCCAAAGGAAAATTTAGATGCTCAAATGCCAAGCAATCTTTCTTGTGTGCATGAGTAAGGTTGTGTGTGGGGGGGAGTAATCTGAAGTATTACCTGGAGGAATATCTACATATATACACACTGGGTAACTAACCCTCATCTAGGTCCAAATTGATACCATTTCCACTCCCTCATGCCCCTCCCCAGTCAATGCCCACACACAAAGGTAAACATACCCCTCCCCAACTTAACCCATAGATTAGTTTTGCTTGTTCTTGAACTTCACATACATGGAAATTGAGTCATGCTGTATGAACTATTGGATGCCTGGCCTATTTCAATCACTATGATGTCTGTGAGATTTATTCATGGTCGTGAGTGTACATATGGATATATATTTCTGTGTATCTATGAACTCACCACAACGTATCAATCCATTCTCCTGGTTGTGATCTTTAGCGTACAGTACACAAATACAGAGAGTACTTAAGAAAGTAAAAGACTGTATTAAATTTGTAAAACTCAACTCATGTTTGACTTCTGCAATTACAAGATGTGCTATAAGTGACTTATATTTGTCTTTTGTTATCGGTGAATATTGATATTACAATTTTAATACATCTTTTTCTTTCTTAAAATGTATATACACTGTATGGCATCCTTTGTGTACCACAAAATGTCACACACTTTTAAAAACTCTCTGGTTCCTTCTAATTTGAGCACATTTTAATACCCCTGAAGGGAGGGACAATGCTTTCTGCTTCCATTCTCATATTCCTGAAATAGCGACTACTTCACGGGAAATTTAAATTGTATATTTGACAAATGAATGCATAAAGTAATTTGAGAAAAATCCCCTGATCTTTATTAGACATTGTCTAAGAATTGGCTTTTCCTTTAGGAACAACCAAAGGAGTGGAAAATAAATGTATTGATTTTTCTTTCTCCAATTTTTCTCTGTAAAGTAATTTATCTCGTCATAAATCCAAAAGATGTTATTATATCTCGGTATTTTCTCTGGAATTCAATAAATTGGATTGAGAAACCAAAGTCAGTGGAACAATGTCTTGAATGGTTCCTGGAAGGAAAAGGTGAGTGTGCTGCAAACTAAGGACGCTAGGGGGCGCGCGGAGTCCGTTCTCCGAACTCACCTGACACCCACCTCGTATCTACATCTCACCAGCCCAGGGCAACAAGGCTGTCACCGCTGGAACCCAAATCTGAAGACCTACTCTCCTACATGGCAGCAGAGCTCTAGCCAGCTCCTCAGCTTGTCCCTGATAAACCTTCCGCGCTATTTTCTTAGTCTAACGTCTCCAGTACTAACCCAGACCACCATATTCTTCTTCTATACTCTCCTAATGTGTGGCTTTCTGAAAGTCAGCTTTTCATTGGCTTCCCAGAAAACACAATCCTGACTTTCTAACCTTCTACCAGTTTTTTAAAAAATGCCTTTTTTTTTTTTTTTTTTTGAGACAGAGTGTCACTATGTTGCCCTCGGTAGAGTGCCAAGGCGTCACAGTTCATAGCAACCTGAAACTCCTGGGCTTAAGCGATTCTCTTGCCTCAGCCTCCCAAGTAGCTGGGACTACAGGCACCCGCCACAACGCCTGGCTATTTTTTGTTGCAGTTGTTGTTGTTGTTTAGCAGGCCCGGGCTGGGTTCGAACCCGCCAGCCTTGATGTATGTGGCCAGAACCCTAACCACTGAGCTATGGGCACCAAGCCAAAAAATGCCTCTTTTTAAAACTCCCTTAATCCTTTGCATCTGTAAGTCTCAAAAAGGCCTGCATGACTCTGGAATCTCTATACTTGTAGTTATGCAGAATCCATGGGCTTTCTCAAACATTTGCCATTTGGCCATTTTTCTCAAAACTGCATGCTGAGTCCCCTGTCTCAGCTGTGACCTGTCTCCAGACCTCTAGCAGCATGGAGAGAGCCATAGATGCCTGGAATTCAACTTGTGCAAGATTGAGGGCATCTCTCCTCACTCCCCAAACTGCTTCTACTGCAGCTGATCTCATCAGATAAGTAGATCCACCCTCCCCTCACTCAAGGGCTGGCATGATTCTGACATTTCACATGCATCTTCCTTTTCCCACCCCCAATTCCCCCCTGCCCCTCACCACTTTTCTTTATCTAATTAGTAATTAACACCCACCTCCTTGATTAATATCTTCATTCTGGTCTCTGATAAAATGCTGCTATATTCAAGAATACCTACAATTATCATACTATATAAAAAAGTAACCTCTCTGTCACTTGACACTAAACTTTTCATTTCCTTAATAATACTCATCACCAATAGGTAAGTAGGTAGGTAGGTAGGTAGGTATTTATTCTGTGTGTCTCCATAATGCGATGTAAACTCTTTGAGATGTTCACTGTTGGGCCCCATGTTCTAGAATGATTCTTATTACATACCAAGTGTTCAACACACAATTTTTTAGATAATTAACAACCATTTAATGCTGCTTTTATGGCACTTTATTAACCAGAGCCACTGTTTCTTCTCACCTAGATTACACCTAGATAACAAATGTATTATTGATGTCCTTACCTGCATACTGTGTGCCCTTTTTAAGCTATACTGCAGTTATTTCTTATACACTAGAGAGTTCATTTTCTCTTTACCACAATCCCTAGATTGGTTGTCCTCAGCGTAAAGTCCAAGGTTCATGAGCCTGGCAGTCATATTTGCTATTGATTCTACCTGAACTCTGCAGGCATGTATCCTGCCTCAGGTTACTCTTTCAGAGGACAATCAGTAGAGAAACCTCATAATAGAAATGTAGACATGAAAAGAATGCTTCCCTCCTCAGTGTTATATTTGAGCTTTCAATTTGGTGTATAAAGAAGTCTGGATTGTGTTCAGCTGTCACCCATCCTGTAACCCTCACCACTATTCCACTCTGTTGCCTCCCTGTGCTTTAAAACTCATGTACAAGCATCTTTCTTTTTTATGCAATCAAGACCACCAATATCAAAATCTTTATTGTCATCAACTAACATAAATATTCTGAGTTGTCTCTAGCCATGTACAGGAGGAAGCCCACCACTATTCCCTGTACAGATGAAGAAACCTGGGGAATTTAACTTCTAGGAAATGTTGTCCTTAAACCCAGGCAACATGGGTTTCTGCTCAGGCCCCTGGGCCTTAGAATGGAACTTTGGATCTCATGTGATAACGGGGCCTCAGCAATGCCCTGCTCTGAATGTATTTCCTCCCTGTCAAGATAAGGAGTCCACTTATTCCCCAGGACCTTTTGTCCTTCTCATTACCCTATGGTATGGAAATTTTGGGCCATGAAATTCCCCTTCCAAAAGATTCCAAGCATATTTCAGGGCCTGTGTGGCTCACCACCCAAGGTGGTGGGCAACACAAACCTATGTAAAAGGTAAATCAAAAGGAATGACTCCTAATTACTATCTGCAGGAGTCACTGAAGCACATTACTTTCTTGGTCCCATGCTTCCCTCAACACTTTGCATGTTTGAAGTTAAAAATGAAATGGGCTCACAGAGCACAACAGGGAGCCTTCCCAGAGTATCTGGATGGGCTGACTGGTGAAAGGCCTTCCCAGACAAAGCTAGTCTGCACATACAGGAATGGGGCCTTTCAGCTTTAAACGCACAGACACCAACGTGCTGCCACAAGGAACAACAACAATTAGGGAAATATGACAACGCCAAGGAACAAATCAAGCAGGAACTTCTGGCCCCAAACAAATGCAGATATATGGTTGCTTGTATTCAGAATTCAACATCATTGCTGGAAGTAAGCTCCACAAATATCAAGAAAAAACAAAAACAAATCAACAAAAAGAAGAAAACCGCAAATGACCACCATCAGATATTTAATAGGAAGACTGAAATTATTTTTTAAAAGAAAAGAAATTTTAGAGGGAAAAATCAGTGAAAAAATAAACATGCAACTGAGAGAATCAACAGCAGAAATAATAAAGCAGAAGAAAGAACCTGTGACTTCAAAGACTAGTCACTTGCAAAAACACAGTCAAAAAAGGAAAAAGAAAACAGAAAGGAAAATGAAAAAGACTGAGAGAAGCTTACACAGCTTAAGGACAGCAACAAAGGAGAACACATTCTAATAGTAGGAGTTGAAGAAGGAGAAGAATTAGCTAAAGGGTCATAAAACTTGCTAAAATAAAAGCAGAGATGGGCACAGGGCACACGCCTGTAATCCTAGCACTCCTGAAAGGCAAGGTGGGTAGATTGCTTGAGCCAAATATTTGGAGAGCAGCCTGAGTGAGAACAAGACCCCATCTCTACTAAAACCAGAAAAACTAAACCGACATTGTGGCCATCACTTATAGTCCCAGTACTGGGGAGGCTGAGGCAGGAGAATTATTTGAGCTCAAGGTTTGGTGTTGCAGTGAGTTATGATGACACCACTGCACCCTAGCCCAGGTGACAGATGAAGATTCTGTCTCAATAAAAGAAAAGGAAAGAGAGGAAAAGAAATAATAATAATAAAGAGAATTCTTTCAGCTGAAAAAAAGTATGCTAATTACTACCACAAAAATATATGAAATTATAAAATTCATTAGTAAATGCAAGTACACCATCGAGTTCATTTTTCATAATGGTGGTGGGTAAGTAACTTCATCTTCAGTATAATGATTAAAATACAAAATCATTTTTAAAAATAATGGCTACAATAATTTGTAAAAGGACATGCAATATAAAAAGAAGTAAATTGTGATGTCAAAAACATAACCTATGGAAAAGTGGATTAAAAGACTTGAGTGTTTTTATGCAGATATCAAGGGACAACTACAAATACACCCATTTTAATATATACATATATATACATTTTCTTTATCCATTTATCTGTTAATGGACATTTACATTGAATCCATACCTTAGCTATTGTGAATAGTGCTATAATGAGCATGGGAATGTTGATATCTCATCTTTACATATCATATACAAAAGTATATATTGCATTTAATAGGTGTTATATAGGGCAGTGCCTGTGGCTCAGTGAGTAGGGCGCTGGACCCATATACCAAGGGTGGAGGGTTCGAACCTGGCCCCAGCCAAAATGCAACAAAAAAATAGCCGGGTATTGTGGCGGGCACCTGTAGTCCCAGCTACTTGGGAGGCTTAGGCAAGAGAATCACTTAAGCCCAAAAGCTGGAGGTTGCTGTGAGCTGTGATGCCACAGCACTCTACTGCGGGTGACAAAGGGAGACTGTCTCTAGAAAATAAATAGGTGTTATATATTAAATTATGTATTATAGTAATGTAATTTATATAACATAATTACATACATAATGGAAATACATATTAACAAATCAGACGATATATCAGGAAAAAATAGCAATAACAATTCTAATCATTCATGTACCTAACAATATTATCCCAATATGTAAAGTCAAAATTTGCATAATTAAAGAGAAAATGGTTTTCGGGTGGTGCCTGTGGCTCAAAGGACTAGGGCCCGGCCCCATGTACCACAGGTGGCAGGTTCATCCCTGGCCTTGGCCAAAAACTGCAAAAAAAGAAAATGGGTCTCTCTCACTTTTCTCCTTCTTAAGAGGGACCCACTTCCAAGCTCTAAACTTTCTCTTGTTCTTCTTAAATAAATCTCTCTTTGTTACCCTGAAACTTGTATAGGTTACTTTTGCTTTCTTTTCTTTTTTTCTTTTCTTTTTTTGCTTTGTATCTACACTGCCTATGTCTCTCCAGTTTTATTTCCAGTTTCCATTCATTTTTGCTTTTGATTACTGCCAAGCCTTAGTTTAACATTCTAGCTCTAACTTTGAGGAACTGGGACCCCCAACCCCAAACATCTTTTCTGGGGCCACAAAACCCGGGAAGAAAGCCCCCAACATTTTTCTTGGCACAGAAGCCCCAAGAAAAAGAACCTCAGAAGGCCCCTGTATTCCCCACATTCCACATCAGATCCCAGGTAAGATGACACAACACCTGTGCTGCTGAGTGCAGCCCTGGCAAATCAGCATTTGGTTCATCCCCTTCCTCGGGTGTGCTCACTAAAGTGTTAGGGTGAAAAGGTCTGTAGGTGCTCCCAAGACAAAAAAGGAATTTCTCTAGACGAAGTTTGGAATATGAAACTATGGTGTTTCTTTTGGCTTCCCAGAAGGAGAGTAAAGAGGCCATATGGCTTCCCAGAGCAGGGAAGACACAAGGGGACATCCCAGAGGGGGAACATGGAGGATCCAATATGGCAGATCCAATCATGGCATCCCAGTGAGGCAAGAGAAGGTGTTAGCATGAGTGATCCATGTGGAGTTCAAAGAATGCTGTAGAGCCAGTCTGTTCATTTTTCTTTTGGTGACTGATTTCTTTTAGAGTCTTTATTGAAAATTGTAGGTTAGTGTTTCTCTTTTGTTTCACTGCTAAAACCAATCACCCCCACAAAAAGTATGGTTAATAGTTCAGACATGGCATTAACTGGAAGGAGAGAAGGGAATAAGAAGCTAATTGAAGTGTGTCTTCTTTTTTGAGATAGAGTCTCAAACTTTCCCCCTGGGTAGAGTGCTATTGTTGGGTCACAGCTCACAGCAACCTCAAACTCTTCAGCTTAAGCAATTCTCTTGCCTCAGCCTTCCGAGTAGCTGGGACTACAGGCGCCCACCACAATGCCCGGCTATGTTTGTTGTTGTTGTTGTTGCTGTTGCAGTTGTTGTTGTTTTAGCTGGTCTGGGCTAGGTTCAAACCCATCATCCCAGTGTATGTGGCCGGCACCCTACCCACCGAGCTATGGGCACTGCCATTTTTTTTTTTTTTTTTTTTTGATGCAGAGTCTCACTTTGTCACCCTCGATAGAGTGCCCTAGCCTAATAGCTCACAGCAAACTCCAACTCCTGGGCTTAAGTGATTCTCTTGCCTCAGCCTCCCAAGTAGCTGGGACTACAGGCCCCAGCCACAAGGCCCAGCTATTTTTTTAGAGATGGGTCTCAATCTTGCTGAGGCTGGTCTTGAACCTGTGAGCTCAGGCAATCCATCTACCTAGGCCTCCCAAGTGCTGGGATTACAGGTGTGAGTCACCATGCCCAGCCTGAAGTGTGTCTTATGTTTGCCATTTAAGTCACTATCCTCTCCCTGTACCTTTTTCATGCAGATGGAATTCCAAAGCACAAATCACTGTTTCCCTTTAGTGTCAGCTGGAAGGGAATGCCTTTTTCTGTTTTTTTGACTTTTCACCACAAGCAATATATTTTGTCTAGAGCCCACTCCACTTGTTGAGCTTTGGGAACCTTTTTCCAGCATTTCATTCTTTGTAACATCCTCACTTTTCTGGGATGGTTTTATGCCCCCAACACTCCATGAGACAAAAGAGCTATATTAAAGGATTTCATCAATGCCCTCAAGGGACAAGTTATATCCCCAGGCCAACCCTCATTTATTTGTAAATTGGGAGCACTTTTTCTTTGGGGACACCTATACAGGTCCAAGTGGACTGGGAGGTAATCAGAGCTTGCCAAGGGGCTTGCAAGGAGCAAAGAGAGTCTACATTCCATGGAGTGGTGTGTGTGTCTGAGGGGACTTGGAGAGCCCAGGTAAGATGAACTTGCAATCATGGCAGGAGCCTTACAAGGGGCAAGGAAGAAAGTCTGCTCCCCACAAAGTGGTGTCTGGGGAGTGAGAAGGAGAAAAGGTAGGTCTGGTCCTGTGGGCAGTACCATAGGGTGCAGTCCCTCACAGACATTGCAAGGGAATGGGGTGGCCCCATGTAACATTCCTTGGGAAAAATTAATTGGTTTTGCATAACCTCTCTAAGAGCCCCATGCACAGCCTTGGAGAGAGGTTTGGTTTACCAGATGGGGACCCCTGTATGGGGTTGTGAAGGCATTCTGCACTGGAGGGACACCTGGGTGGCAGGAGGATTCTGTCTTTTCTCTTCCACAGAGGACCGTGGGACAATGAGCCTCAATACCATCTGACTCATCCCTTGGATGCCTCTTAAAGAATTAGAAGACCTTTAGATTTGACGACCTCCAAAGGTCTAAATTAATTTTCTTTTGTAACACAGTTTGGCCTCAATATCAATTCCCAGATGGGGGAATCTGGTTCATAGATGAGATTGTGAATTGTAACACCATTTTACAGCTCGACCCCTTTTGTAAAAATAAGGTGAAGTGGTCAGAAGTACCCTATGTACAAGCTTTTATGTACTTAAGAGATAATCCTCAATATTGTGAGTGCTGTGTAGAAAAATGTCAACTGGGAGTGGGGTGGGGAGGGACCAGAGAAGAAACAAGCTAGAAAAAATGACCAAATTTCCCCTTTCAGGTGGTTTGCCAGCACATCAGAAGGGAAAAACCCATAAGATGAAGAAAAGGAGAGACCAAAAATGAAGAACACCTCGCCAGTTTATAGTTCAGAAAAGACCACAGCTTCACCCTCTCCCCTGAGACCCCAGTTTGGAGTCTTCTTTCTTTACATGAAATCTCTACCCATACAAATGGCAGATTATAAAGGTGCATGCTCCCTTCAGCATGACAAACTTAAAAACATGTAAAGAGAATATAGGAAATTTCTCAGTGGATTCTGGGAAATTTATAGAGAAGTTTCAGCATTTGACTAACATTCTTGATTTGATTTGGAGGGATTTATCATATTGTACCATAAATGAAAAACAGCATATAATAACAGCTGCATGATACAGTGCAGACAGACAACATGCTGCTAATCAGAATTTGACTGAAGGGGCAAATGCAGCTCCTACTCAAGACCCCGGGTGAAACTGGATAAGCAGGAGAGGCTGGCAGAGCCAGGGTTTACATGTAGACCTGCCTTATAGAAGGCATATGAGAAATACAAGTAAAGTCAACAAACTTTTCCAAGTTACTTGAGCTGACCCAGTGTAAAAATGAAAATCAAAAAAATTAAAATTTAAAAAAATTAGAAAAAATAAAGATAAAAATCCAGCCTCCTTTGGGGGAAGACTAGTGGAAGCCATCCAACAGAATACCGACTTGGACCCTGAATCAGCAGAAGGGAGAATTGTGCTTGATACTCATTTTATTAATCAATTGGCCCCTGATATCTGCAGAAAACTCCAGGGTAAGTCACTGGGACCCCAAAGTGACTCAAATGAGCTACTGAACTTGGCCACCTTTGTGCTCAACAATCACAGCCTGGAGGAGACAAGTAAAGAATACCAAAAATTTAAATTATTAGGAGCTGTTATTGTTGCCAACTCCCATGGTCCTGTACAAAACAGGCAAGGGACGTGACTGTCCTCTGCCAGAGGTGTGAAGTCGGACCAAGCATGCTTCATCTGTGGCAAACTGGGCCATCTGAGGACAGAGTGCCACCAGAAGGGGCCTAACATGGCTGGCAGAGGAGGTAGTATACTCCCCTCCCCCACCCACTTCCACTGTGGGGCCCCAGGACCCAATATCTGTGCCTGTCTCCAGATTGGCAGGGCCCAGGATCTTCAAGCAAGATCTGGAATTAGTGCTTCAATATTTGAAACTCCACCTATAACACAACTATAAAAAACAAACCCAACAGTTACTAGTGATAAATGTTATAAAAAAGTTAAATATCTGGTAATCTTTATCAAAGAAAGGGGCAAGGTGTGATGCCCCCTGTCTGAAATCCCAGCACTTTGGGAAGCCAAGCCAGGAGGATTTCTTGAGATCAGAAGTTTGAGACCAGCCTGGGCAATAGAGTGAGACTGCCATCTCTACAAGAAAAAATATATATATATATTAGCCAGGCATGGCTGGGCACATCTGTATTCCTAGTGACGTGGGAGGCTGAGGCAGGAAGATCATTTGAATATGGGAGTTCAAAGTTACACAAGCTATGATCACACAACAGTACACACACCTGAGACCATCTCTGAGGAAAAGAAAAATGGATTCCAGGAAATAAAATTTGCCCGGAGTCATGAGGTGCCCAGTGCTCACTACTGAAACTGACCTCACTCACTTGGCTATGTGAGTAAAGCATTGTTCCATCCATTGTCTGTGTGAGTTGTATCTTTCTTGGCCACCCAGCCACCTGTAGGTTCATGCCCTAGGACTCCTGCTCTTGATGGCAGGCACTGTTCTGCTATTTGCTGTCCTTCCCAGGGGTGGTTACATGCGTCACTTCCTTAGCACTAACCAAATATTATGTGTGGATCTCATATGGATTTCACTTTAAGAGACCAAACAGGAAAAGATATTTATGAGATAATCTAGGAAAACTGAATACTAGTTGGGTATTAGAAGATAGTAAAGCCAGGTGCATTAGCTTACACCTATAATCCCAGCACCTGGGATGGCCTGAGCTCATGACCAACCTGAGCAACAGCGAGACACCATCTATAAAAAGAAAAAAATAGCCAGGTGTTGTGGTGGGCACCTGTAGTCCCAGCTTCCTGGGAAGCTGAGGCAAGAGAATCACTTGAACCCAAGAGTCTGAGGTTGCTGTAAGCTCATGCCACATCACTCTACCAAGGGTCACCAAGTGAGACTGTGTCTCAAAAAAAAAAAAGAAGAAGAAGATAGAAGTATTGCACTGGGTTTTATGGTATGATAATGTAACTGACAGTGATTGTTAGTCTGCAGAGATACACTGAAGCATGTAAAGATGAAATGTGGTGTGTGTGGGAGTTTTCTAAAATAAAGCAGTTCAAAGGAAAGGGGAAACAGATGAAGTAAGACATATTCAAAATAATACATAATGGCACTATCCCCAGTGAGCTCTTTGGGCCAAATAATGAAACCCTCTTCTATAAAAAAATAAATAATAATCCACCAATAATGGTTAAAGCTAAGAAATAGGCTCATGGGGCTCCTTATGCATTTCAAGGCTATTTCTATATATTTAAATCCATACATACACATATAACTCAGAGTACACAAATATATATATATTTGGAGTGGTAAGATAAGAATGACATTGGTTAAAGGGTACCAAGTTTCAATTAGACAAGATGAATAACTTCAAGAGAGCTATAGAACAGCATGTTGACAAGAGTTAATAATAATATATTATGTATGTGGAAATTATTAAGTTAGTAGATTTTAAATCTTCTCACCATCAAAAAACTTTTAAGTATGTGATGAATGTTAAGTATGGTAATGAATATGCAAATGAGTTTTATTTTATCACTATGCAATGTATACACAAATCAAAACGTCGCATTGTACACTGTAAATACATAAAAGTTTGTTCATCAATTATACCTTAATAAAGGTGATAGGAAATTGAACCTAACAGTTGGGATTAACCTGTCTCTCTACCTCTCCCATGTAGTGCCATATGGGTCATGGTTTGACCACATTCATGGCTGGGTGTCCATGAGAGAGGGGGGGAACTTCCTGATGCTGAGTTATGAAGAACTGAAACGGGTAACCCTCATTTTAGTAGTTGGTGCACACCCTCTCATCTCCACCTTCCCTTCCTCTGACTTCCCTCTATTTCTCTGTGTCTCCATTCCCCCTTCTCAGTCAAAATTTAGCCTTGAGAAGAGTCAGGAAAAGTGGGATTATCTCCCTGGTCTTCATTGCCCTATTTCTGGTTCCCCCTTCCCAAGATTCACATTTTTTCCATATTCTTCTTCACTTTCTCTTAAAACATCTGAAGGGTTATCCATGCATTCAGCAGAGGGCTTAGCATTCAGATGCTCAGGACAAGGAAGGGTGAGGAGACCATCTTTTCTCTAGGATACCAGAGGCCTATTAGTGGTATCCTGGAGAGAAGAGAAAGCAACGTGAACACCGGATGCTGCTTCCACCTGAGACACATTACTGCC
>CAUYPK010126130.1:0-23265 GCA_963574355.1 Loris lydekkerianus
GCGGCCACACAGACCTGGGTCTCAGGGTCAACGCTTCTCGTCCCAGCTCCCTCTCATTAGATGGAAGTGCACTTAGGCTGGCAGACCAAATAGGTTTAGTGCAGAAACATGCAAAATGACAAGCAGAATTTTACAGCTGAATGGACATTAGGAATATCCCAGCTGAAGTTTGGAGGACATGTTCCCTCCGCCTGAAACATGAAGGCATCTTCACAAGGCAGAAAGAGCAAGATACACCTTTCTCTAACATCTTCTGTGGGTCCCTGAGAAAAGCTGGAGAGGGCCTGTCGGAGCCTGAAGAATGAGCTCCTTCCAGGGAGAGGCTGTGTAATACAGAACGCGGCGCTGCCTGGCCTGAGTTGCAAATTTAGCTCTGCTACTTTCTAGAGCTCTGAGCCGGGAAATCAGGTAACCCCTCTGCACCTCGGCTCCTCGCATATTGAACAGAGAATAACAGTACCTACCTTGTATGACTGTTGTGATGATTAAATTAGCTAAGATGCTTCAACAGCTTAGAAAACAGCCTGGCTCTGAATAACTACTATGTTCAGTTTTAATTTTTTTATTATTATTAATCCATAATAATGTAGGAAATTAACCTAAGTTATATTCTTTAGGTGAATTGGAATATTCTCATAGACATAATTATATGTCTATGAGTTTATATTAAAATATCTTGAGTCCTTCCTGTAGTTTTCTTATAAACTAAGCAATTATATTTAACATAATAAAATATTTTACAAAAAATACTTGTTAAAAAATTATCTTCATAATTTCTGATAAGGTTTCCTGTAAAAAACAAGACATTAAATAATCCATCTTTTATGTAATGATTTAAAATGCCAGCGTTATCATCATCTAAATATTTTGGTTCCCTTCTGCACTGACCCAGTTGTAAGTTATTACCATGTTACAGTATGTTTTCATGTATGCCAAGTTCATTCCTGACTCCCTACTGTTCAGCATGCTCTTCATGATTCTTTTCTGCTTATCTTTCCTGTGGAATGGTAAATCACTTGGTTGTGTCTAAAAAAATTCCCACTGGAGTCTTGACAGAGCAGATATTGCTTCTCTGTTCAAGGAAGCCTTCTACTAATGGGAGTCAGGAGCAGTCAACATCTGAGCAGGAGAGAGAAAACCTATTTGATCTGCCAGCCTAAGTGCACTGCCATTGAAAACACTCGTTATTAAATACATTAAATACATTTTCCTATACCAAAGCATTGTCTTTCCAATTCCAAGTTTTGTAAAAAATAGATGTGGCTTGGATCAATATTAGAGTAAATGTATTCTTGGACTTTATCACACTGATGATGTATTTTTACCCTTGATCTGTTGATAAGAAGAATTAAACTTTTAAATACTCTTATATTGGGTTCACTATTATTCATTTGATGATGACATATTATTCTCTTTTCTTTCTTTTTTTCTTTTTCTTTTTTTCTTTCTTTCTTTCTTTTTTTCTTTTTTTTTTTTGAGACAGAGTCTCACTATGTTGCCCTCAGTGAAGAACCTGGGCGTCACAACTCACAGCAACCTCAGACTCTTGGGCTTAAGTGATTCTCTTGCCTCAGCCTTCCAAGTAGCTGGGAGTACAGGCACCCACCACAATGCCCAGCTATTTTTTGGTTGTAGTTGTCATTGTTGTTTAGCAGGCCTGGGCTGAGTTCAAACCTGCCAGCTCAGGTGTATTGTGGCTGGTGCCCTAACTGCTGAGCTACAGGCACTGAGCCGACATATTATTCTTTTAATATCAACTTAGACTTGATTTATCTTTATTTTGTCTTGGTGTTTCCATCCACATTCATAAATGAGATATTCCTGTAGGGGTTTTTTTGTTCAAAAGCTCAATCAATTGTTAGTATATGAATTATTCCATGAAGAAAATGGGTGGAGACTTGTTTCCTATCTTTCTGTGTCCTGGAGAAGTTTCAGTAACAAAATAATTTTCTATTCCTTATGAGTCTCATAGGAGTCACCTTCAGAGCCACCTAATATTGGCATTTGAGGGGTGAGGATAGGAAGGGATGTGAGAATTCAGTGAATAGCTACAGTTATATCCTGATAATTTTGTGTTTTTGCCTTTCTTTTTCAATTCATTGATTTGCTTTTTAGCTGTCTTAAGGTCCTTCCCCTTATTTATTTTTTTTTAGCTGTGCTTTGTTGCTCTCCTTCACATGTATTTCACTGATTACTTCATTTATTTTCATCTTCTAAAGTAGTAAAAGCATTGTGAGGCTGTTATTTTTCCTCTCAGTGTAGACTGGTCAAATTCCATAAGTTTTGGCATGTACACTATTCATTATCATAAATTAGTAATTTCTTTTTCTAATTATGATTTCTCTTTTGAGCCAGGCATTATCTAGGACTGTATTCATCTATAATTATCATGCTTGATAATTTTTGTTCATAATTTTTTGGTTAGTTTCTATTTTTCATTTGTAATAAAAGGACATGCTTAGTGTAATGTGAGTTGGCCTTTGTTTACTCCCTGCAACAGTGATTTTCAAACAGTGAGCCACAACACAGTGTTGTGCCACAAGAGGATCTTAGATGTGATACAAAAATTTTTAAGGATCATTAATTAAATTATTTGTGAAAGAAGTTCAAAGCATATTCTATTCTTTTCTTTACTCTTTCATTTGACAAACATAATTTATGCCATGGAAGTTTAGGTTCAAGTGTGCAGGGAGATTAAAAAGGTTGAAAAACACTGCCCTACAGGCTTATACCACCTACACTTATTTGCTAACTGTATAGTGAATAAAGTCCAACACACACAGAAGTAGAAAAAATGTAAAATGAATCTGAAGTACCTTACATCTAGCTTCAAAAATGCATAACTGATGGCCAATTTCAGTCATAAATCTGCCCATTTCTGCTTCCCCACTAAACCAACTGCACTGGCAAAAATTCTTCAATCTTTGCGGCAATCTGGTGGTGTCGAGGCTCCCTCAGTTTTAATACTGCAGGTTTTCTCCTAGTATTGTTTTCTCTGATAATTCCAGGCAGGTCATCTTTGACTTATGTGGAAGGGGAACTGATAATTAGACATTTGACTTCCATTGCTGGATTTTTTTTTTTTTTTTTTTTTACTTTTTAAAGAAATCTGCAATTCCTTTTTCCAAATAACTTTTAATGTACTTAATTATTCATTCCTGAAGTTCTTCATACCTGAAGTTCTGGGTAAGAGTAAGCAAAGATAAAATAGTTTGGTGTTGACACAAGGGAGACTTATCTGCTGTCATTACCATCCATACAACACCAATTCCACTGTGTGACATGAATTCATTCACAGGACTCGTCACTGGGTGATGCCTGGCAGAGAAGACAGAAGCAGGCCAGGCAAACCTTATTTGGAGGCTTTTATTAACTTGTATAGGAAGAACCAGGATGTCTACTCAGAGATTGTAGGAAGTTCTCAGTGCAACAAATCTGATCAAATGTGTGAAAGTTTTGGGCTGTAAAAGAAGACACCAAATACAGTAGAACCTATATAGTTGACCACCTCCCTACTCTGATCACCTTCTTAAGTTAACCTAATTTTCAGACTGGACACGCACCACATGTATTCAATGGAAAGTCCTTATGCTGACCACTTCCGTATGTTGACCAGTTTGTTACCATCCCTTAGGTGGTCAGCTTAACAGTGTTCTACTGCGTTGAAGTGGCAAGAAGTATCTGTTTATTAAAATAAAGTGAGGGCATGTATACCACAGAATACTACCCGACATTACAATTAACAGTGTCCTATCTTTTGTAACAACTTGAACAGAACTGGACACCGTTCTCCTAAAAGGGTATGGCAAGAATGACAGAACGAACACCACATGTACTCAGTACCAAGTTAGAACTAGTTGATGGAGACTTATGGGCACGCAGGGAAATGCAACCCAACAGAATTCATGTAGGTGGGAGGGGGCAGGAGAGAACAGGGAAATTCACACCTAACAGGTACAATGCACACTTTCTGGGTGAAAGGCATACTCATAACTTTCACTTAAAATATATAAAAGCAAACTATGAAACATGCGTATCCCCACAATATTCTGAATTTTTTTTTTAGAAGTCAGCTCTTATTTTTTTTCCCCATAATTTTGGACTTTTAACTGGTTTCCCTCACATTTTGGCCAGTGGAATGGAGATGACGTACCTCAGTGGGGGGCTTCTGCTTGCTCTGCCTCTGGGAAGAGGAAAGATCAAGGCCAGACATTGTGCTGGTCCAGGAGAAATATGCTGAGACCTCTGGAGGGTGGAGGTGGGGAATCCCGTATTTTACATAATCTCAGCAGAGCAGGGACAAGAGCTATCCAAAATAAGAAGAGTTTGAAAAACAAACTGCTAAACCAGGGTTTCAAAAGAAAAACAGATTAATTACTGTAATCTACAGGTTGAGGAAAATGACTGATTTAGCGTAAGTGGGAGGTGGGGAGTCAGGCTTAAGTATAAGCTACCCAAAAGCTACTTTTGGCAAAAAGAAAGAAATGAAATAAAAATTTTAATGAAATTTACATTTCAGAGAATTGTTGCTTTACCAAAGGACTCAACCGAATTCTTTAAACTGAAATCTCCTTTTAAAATTTGTTTATTCATTTTCTTATTTCAATTTGGGTTTTAATGTTCAAAAAAGCATCCATCTATCACATAAAACAAAATGCACATGTAAATTGGAACAGTGCATTTCAAACTTGGAAATTGTTCTTCCTTGTCAGCATAAGGTACACACTGTGACACCACTCTGGGCAAGGGCTGGGGCCAGAATGGGCCGTGAAAGGTCTATTCCAGTATTACAAAGGTTGGTAGAAATACTAGACAGGATGTGGGAGCACAGAGCAGTGTGTAATGAGAAGACACATAGGTTGGCATGAGGAAAGAACAGGTGACGGTGGGGAGTGAGAAATTCAACTGGGTGGTGGGAGGCACAGGTCCTAGGAGGACTTAATTTACAGGCTAAGCAGTGTAGACTACTCCAGCTTCCCGTCTACACAGCAAGCAGGATTTGCAGGCACTGACAACAGGTCTGGGGATGGGGAAATGAGCCGAATCCAAAATTATAGAGAAAAATTAAAGAAGTTTATTTGTTTTGTCCCGAGGAAAGCAAAGATGTATATATCCCCATATTGTTGGGATATATATGTTTCAGTTACATAAGAAGGGATTTAACAAGAAAATTAAGGATGATTACATAGTAGTCTATGCACATTGCATCTTTACCTCCAAAGAGCTCAAAGAAAATTCAAAACAGGCAAAAGGTAAAAGCAACCATGTTTCCTTCACTGGATGAATGTATTAAAAAAATGTGGCTTATGCATACAATGAGATATTATTCAGCCTTAAAAGGGGGAAGAAATTTTGACATATGCTACGACGTGGGTGAACCTTGAAGACAGGACACTGTGGTGAGTGAAATGAACCAATTACGAAAAGACAAATATTGTGTGATTCCACTTATACAATATATCTGGAGCATCGAATGCATAGAGATGCAAAGTAGAAGGATGGTTGCCAGGGGCTGTGGGGAGAAGAACCAGGAGATATTGCTTGATGTGCACCGAATTTTAGTTTTGCGAGATTAAAAGAGTTCTGGAGAGGGGCTGCATAACAAAGTGTACGCACTTACACTACTGAGCTTAAAGATGGTTAAGACGGTAAATTTGATGGTATTTATATTTTATCACAATTACAAAGAACTTAAGACAAGTATTTCAAGGGCATCGATAGAATTTAGACCAAAGACTCTTTTGGCTTTATGGATAATTAAACATTAGAACAAGGTGCTCCTGAAGGAGGCTGCCGGGTTTTTTTTTTTGCCTCTTGTTAAATGAGAAGGGAAGTATAATAATTTACAAGAGTTTGTGGGGCTGATCTGAAATCAGAAAGTGAGGTTTGTGGCCTGTGCCCACTGCCAGCGGGGGCTCATGAGCTCGTGATTTAACATCTTTTTGGCTCAGTTTATCTACCTCCCCAGGAGAAGTGAGCAGAAGCTGCGAGGAACCTGTTGGGTAAAGAAGCACTGCAGTGAGCACTATTACTGCGGAGAATACGCCAAGCCCTGCTCTTAAGAAAGTGATGCCTGGTGTTCTGAATTCCCACTCCCAGGAGAACCCCATTTAAGTCCAGAGGAGATCAAAGGGAGACCTTTTCTATATGTTCCTGGGACATCCATGCATCTGCCCACTTCACACTGAGACAGGGAAGATACCTGATTTGAAAGCCATGAGCTGGCCAAGTTCTTTGGAAGAACAAAGTCTGGCTTATTAGAGTGTGAGAGAGAGGAGCTCAGCTTTTAAGGGAATTCCATTTTCACCCAGGGCATGGGGTATAGTTATGCCAAGATGGGAACCATGCCTACTGTGCTGGGGATTTTGCCATGGATCTGACGTGAGGGCCCAGAGCTGTTGGAGCAGCTGTCCATTTATGGTGCGGGAAATGTGAGGGCCAAACAGGAACTTTGGCAGGTGTGCTAAATAGCTTGTTGTTTTCTATTTAGTAGATAGTGGGAGTACTAAATGACCCAGAGGGCTTTCCCACTGCCACCTCCTGAGGGAGACACACCTGCCTCTATGGCTGTGCCTTCCTGATGGTCGCAGAGGGGCAAGGCCAGGACTTTAGCACTGGCCACGGCACCTCTATGATCAGGGCACTTATCACATATGCCTCTAGTATGTATAAGAAAGCATTTTTTAAAAAACCCACCTTGTGCTTTACTCCTTCTTATCAATTTGGGCCATTTTTTCTGAATTCTTGCTGCCCTCATATCATCTCTTAGCTCCACAACCCTCACTCTGAAACTTCTATGGGGATTCTCTGGGAGGACTTCTTTAAAACCAAAAATACCCTATTACCTTTACCTATTGTATTTTTAATAAATAGTGTTTGTACAATTGGTAATTCATGCAAGAAAATAAATCTTGACCTCTACCTCCAGCTATTTATAAAAATCAGTTCCTGCATATAGAAATATGAATAGAAAAACAATGAAAGTTTTAGAAGGAAACCTAGGTAAACTCTTAAATGATTTTGAGGGAGGCAAAGTTGTTTTAATTTCTTAAAAGAATAGTCATAACTTTAAAAAATGATGACTTAGATTATGTTAAGTATAGGAACTTTTGTTATCAAATGATACTTTGAAGCTAGTAAAACGGTAAAGGTCAGAATGGGTGAAAATATTGAACGATGCATATATCTGACAAGAAAATTATATCTATAATACATAAAGAGTTCCAATAAATCAATAAGTTAAAAAACTGGATAGCATAAAGGGAAAATGAGTGAAATATTTGAATAGAGACGTCATACAAAAGATAGTGGTTGGCTCAGCACTCGTAGCACAGAATCAGCCACATACACTGAGGGTGGCGGGTTCAAACTAGGTCCAGTCCAACTAAGCAACAATGACAAATGCAACAACAACAACAAAATAGCTGGGCATTGTGGTGGGCACCTGTGGTCCCAGCTACTCGAGAGGCTGAGAATCGCTTTGGCCTAAGAGTTTGAGGTTGCTGTGAGCTGCAGGCCATAGCACTCTACCAAGGATTGACATAATGGGACTCTGCCTCAAAAAAATAAAAGAAGATAGTAGCCACAAAATTACAGCTACAACGGAGAAATATATTCTCGTATTCTGCAGCCTGGTGGGGTGAATATGGTTAACAGTAGTCTAGTGCATATCTTCAAACATTTAGAGGAGGTTTTGAATGTTCACAATCCAAAGGAATGATAAATATTTGAGGTGATAGACATGCCAACTATCCTAATTTAATTTTTGTGCATTAAATTCAGGTAACCTAATACCACACTGTACCCCATAAATATGTATAATTATTACTTACCAACTAAAAATAAAAGGGAAAATAAATTAATTCATTAAATAAATAAATTAGAATACAATATCCAAATAGTCAACAATGCATGAAAACGTGTTGAACTTCATTAGTCACCAAAGAAATGGATATTAAGACACAGTGTCATACTATGGCACACTCATCTGATCATCAGGAGAATTCTGAGTGTGGGTGAGGATGAGGAGCTGGGGAGTAAATTGGCACAATGACTTCACAAAACTATTTGGCTTTCTCTACCAAAGCCAAACATGTACAAACACTGTGACCCAGCAATTTAACTCCAGGACTATACTCAATAGAAATCGTACGTATGTTCTCCAAAAGACATATTCACAAATTCTCACAGCTTATCCTGATAGTCTGAACTTCAAGCTCTTAAAATGTTCATCAAAAATAGAAGTATATACATGCACAAGGAGATCTGTCAGAACCGACCCAATGTAGAACTTGACCCTGAGGCTGAGCCTCACAATGCTAACAAACATAGCCAGTCACCAGAGTGTCCACATGGCAGGATTTCCTTTACAGAATGTTGAGAAACAAGCCAAGCCCATCACTTCCATTCGAGGTAAAAACAGTGTGTTACCTTTACAAAAATTTTTGAGTGTGATGGGGTCGGAAAAGGGCTTGTGGACTGACTAAAATATCCCAACCTGTTGATCTATGTCCCAGCATTTGTTTCCTTCTCTCTATTTACGTTGTACTTGAATACAAGTTTTACTGCTTATAATAAAAATCGGACCAATGTCTTGCAGTGCTCTGAGAAATGCACGCATTGTTCTTAAGGGGCATTTGCTGAATCACTTGCTGCTCTGATTTGTGGAAATCTAGATCACGAAGGAAAAGGAGTGGTGCTCATCACCAACCAAGGAGTCAGGGGTTCTCCCTGTGACCTCTTCCCCCCACCCCAGGCAAATAATAAGAACAGCATTTACCCCACACGGGCCACGCATCCTCCTGGCACAGTGAGCACAGTACTGGGCACCATGTCACAGAGGATGTGTCTCAAGAACGTGAACACGAGAAGAAAGACAGAGGTGGGTGAGAACAAGAGAAATATTTAGGGAGGAACTAATGAGGCTGGATTGATGATTTATGATGGGAGCAACATGGAATAAAAGTGGAAAATCATAACAATTTTATGGAAATAGTTATTTTAAAGAAGGAAGTCGTTCCCTCTCTCCCCCCAAAAGAGGAAAAAATTAAGTTTCTTTTTCAGGAAAGTTGGAGCTACTTTAAAAATAAACTTAGGCTCTCTGCCTAAGGACTCTAATGAAGACAAACTATTATTCATTTTACTCTGAAATATGGCCTAGTGGATCACATACGTAGCTCCATGAGGACAACATCATTTTGTAGGAAACTCAAACCTGGGAACAGCAATATGGGTTTCAGTCCTGATTTTGCTATTAATAAGCTGTGTGATTTTGGACAAATCCCCAGGCCTAGATTTCTTCATAAGTAAAGTAAGTTTATTATCTTCAATGTCTCTGGGATTTTCCACCTCTAAGATTTCATGTAAGGTACAGGACTTTAATTCATTATTAACTTGTCAAGTGTAAAGTTCTGCACAGTCTCATACTGCTCTGTTCTGAAGGGTATCTCCATCGACCAAATCAAGAGATTTGTATAAATAATTAGGTGAGGCAATTCTGCATCAAGAGAATTGATTTCAAAATCAATGAGGGCTGAAAGAACACAGTGCAAGTAACTGAGGCCAAAAGAAAGCACTGAGGTTTGTTCAGATGAAGGCAACTTGGCACATCTCTAGAGGTTGGGGGGGCAGCAGAAAGACCAAAAGTCCAGGAGCTGAGTAGTCTCATTGTATTTTGCAAGGCAAGTGTGTGCTGGAGGAGATGCATAATCTATTCCATGTTTCCTCTGGGCCTGAAACCTCAAAATAAGGTGTCCCCTTCACAGACAGGACTGCATTAAAAATAACAGATCCACACAGCCATAAAGTCAAGTTCGGGGTCTTTAGGAAGAACACCAAGAAGATGGAATCAAACAAACAGTATTAAAGCATTTACTGTAGACCAAGATCTGACGTATTATATTATTTCTTAAATTTCACAGTAACAGTGAAAAGCCAAAATGATTGTCCTCGTTTCAAAGATGAGGAAACAGGCTCAGAGAGACAACATGACCTGTCCAAACACACATGGTAATGGAAAGGAATGAAAATCCAAGTCCAGCTAGACCTCAATTGCAAATCCTGCCAACCTACCCAAACACCCAAGGAGAATGGAGAGTTTCTTTCAATAGATGTGACTGGGGGTTGTTGACATTCTCCAAAACATGGGAGTGTTAAATGCATTCCTTTCTCATTCATCTCAAAGTGAAAGTCACCTTTACTAAAATCTTGCATTCAGGGCAGTGTCTGTGGCTCACAGGAGTAGGGGGCCAGCCCCCATATGCCAGAGGTGATGGGTTCAAACCCAGCCCTGGCCGAAAACTGAAAAAAATAAAAAAATAAAAATCTGGCATACAGGTAAGGCACATGCTGTGTTTTTCAAAGGCTATGTTCTGCAAGGTATAAACTTGTTGCAAGGGGAAGTTCTGAGTTGTAATTTAGTGAGGAATAAATAAATCTGGCCCTTTATGTGCATTTTTTTTTTTTTTTCAGTCTATGCAACCAAACAGAAGCATGTGTCTGTTTCTAGAAGACTCTGAAAGCAGAAAATACTAAGAAAAACATATTCTCTTTAGGGCTATGGCGAGAGGGTAGTTCCTGTGAGTCCCTGATGGCCTGCACCTGAGGAGCAGAGGCAGCCTCTGCAAACTCTCCCAGCTGTCAGCTTGCCCTCCCTGGGGCCCAGCCCCACTCACATCAATATTTCTTTTCCTGCTGCTGTTATGTAGGACCCCACTCAAAACGTGACTTGTAAGGCTGGAAAGAAAACTCCCTTTAGCTGCTGTTTGACTTGGCTTCCGTGGAAGAGGAAGACTTATGTTTTTGAACCGGCTCCCACACTGACTGGTCTGGGTGTGCAATTCTAAGAATCCAACCATCACCAAGATAAGTTAAACGTCAGGCTTAGAGGCTGGGACGCCTTCCAGTACCATTGATGACAGTTTCTTTCTAAAACTATGAACAATCAAGTCGAGAAAGAGAAAAAACTTTCTCACTCTCAGCAGGCTTTGCTACATAATATACACCAAAAGATATTTCACGAAAATAGCACGACATTCCTTAGACTTCAGGGGAAGAGAGGAAGGTCAAGTATTCTTGATTGCTGATTTTGTGCAACTTCACAAAGGAAAGAGAATAGTGTATCTGTGATCAGGTCTTCCTGAAAGGGAAAGGCCACGAGTTATCTTGGATTGTAATTCAGGCAGTAATCCTTTCGGTTTATGTCAGATCTTAGAGTTTCCCAAGCCCTTCCACACACTAGAAACACTAAAAATAGACCAATATCTTACAAGGCTCAGCACTACACTTCCTGATCTTTCCATTCTAAGTTTACTTCATTAAGGGAACTCGCATATTCATATGATTTAAGATATTTCTAAACCTGTATAACACTGCTCCAAACTCTGTTTTAAAGTGATATCTGGTTCTTGTGAGCTGATGTGTTTCTTCAATGTCCTATCAAAATATCAAAGAATATCCAGAAAAATAACCTGACAACACTGACAACTCAAATTCACAGACAACCTAATAATGTCAGAATCTGTAGGACAATTAGAGCCTAAGAAATCATGTGGAAAAGTGGGGGCACATCATAAGTCTCTGGACTTCATTTCTTGTATACTATATAAAAAGTAATGTTTCTCATACTGAGAGTAGCACCTCCTTATAATTTTTCTTTTTTTTTTTTAAATTCTAGATGCTACTCCTATCTCTCTCTAGTCTTGGCCCTGGCAGAAATCTATGCTTTTCAAAATAGTAGCAAACGTTTTAGAGTTTGAGAATAAAGAAAATATTTCTTAATTATTCATACAGAAAGAGATACAAAGTGACATGAGGATACTGACTGGTGAAGAGGGCGGAGGGTGAGTATGGCCTTAGACTTCAGCAAGTGTTCAAAGCTAAGAAAAGACCTTTATACTCAGCTAAATTTTATTTCATTTAAAGTCATATCAAAATGACATTTTCAAATATGCAATGGTTCAAAGAAAACTAAAACTTAACATGACTTTGGGAAGAAACAAACTGAGAGATTCATTTCAACTGAACAATAGATAAAACTGAAAGCACAAAAAAGGAAGTCTGCATGCTCAAATAAAACCAGGAGGCCTCCAAATCAAAAAATAAACACGTCTTAGGAATTATTATTAATGTAGCTATAAAATGACCACAAATACACCAAGCAGAAATGAAATACAGTTTGTTAAAATCTAAAGCCTGTTAAATATTTACAAGTCCTTAGAAGTGTGTGATTTACAAGCCCTGAGAGGTGTGTCTGTGACAGAAAAGAAACAGAGTAAGAGCCAGTGAGAGAATGAAAGAGAGGAAGGCAGGAGAGCAGAAAGAAGATAACCAGAAAGCTGGAGGAAAAAGAGAAGAACCCTACAGAGACGGGGAAGAATGAGGACCGGATTCTCCTAGGCAGCGCCACGAAACCTCGGAGCTGGCAAGAACCTTGGAAATCCCTGCAGCCAGCTGCTTCCTTGCACAGATGTGCCGAAGTCTGGGGAGTCACAGGCAAAGTGACACAGAACTGGGGCTTAGATTCTGGGTCTCCTGACCCTGGGTTCACCACTCTTTCTATGATATATCATTCTGCCTTAATTCTGGAAATATTAATGTGCTCCAGATTGATGACCTTGAAATTTTAAGTCCTTGAAGAATAAAATTGATGTGTGGAGAGTTAAGTCCCCTGTAGTGTTTCTGAACTGGGAACGTTTTACTAAACGTCAAATCCCAATTAAAAGGGAATTGGCTTTTCTTCAGTCTCTCTGGTTCTTAGAACCGCCTTATAAGGTGGACAGTCCAGCTGGGAGGATGGAATTCTCTAAGCGGGGAAAGCCCAGGCCATGGGCAGCCTCTCCTCTCTGCTGTGCCACAGCAAATCCACACCCAGGCTCCTCTGGCTGCTGACAGGAGCCTTATAAATGATTAGTTTGAGAGCTGCGCTATCAGCTTCTGTGCCAGTCTGCTTCATCACAGAGCTCTCTCATCAGCCCGGGATTATCAGGTCTTTGCATATGTGCGGCTGCAGATAAGGAGGAGAAATGTGCTTTCCTTGCTTGGAAATCAACAATCTAAGGAGAGCGAGGGAGCCGAGAGAGGAACACGAGGAGGATAAATCTGAAATTTTAGAAAGGTTCTTTGTTACATTTTGGCCATGGTGGGGGTTTTGTTTGTTCATTCCCTTTTCTTCTGTTTTTTAGATTCTGGACACAGAGTAGGTGTTCAATCAATGCACCCGTTAAATTTGAAACAGACAAAGTGGCACAAAGCTGCCTGGATGTTCTTTCTACAATTTGCCCTTGGCACCCCGTGTAAATACCTCAGCTTGATTTTGAGCAGTAGAGAGTGCTATATATTTTGTCTTACTGAGATCAAAACAGAACTTCCACAATCATCTTTTATTAATTGTTCTTATGATGTGAAACAAACCTCCAAATTAACAACATCATCGTGCAATGAGGCGTGCAGACAGGACAAACTCCAGGGAAGAATCCTGCGTGTGCATTTTACACAGTCTATCTGGACAGCTATACAACGTCCCACCGTGAAAGAGGAAAACCACAGATCCACTAGGGACACAGACAAGCAGGTCTCTCCCGTGAAGTCCCATGAGTTAGAAGGTTCCACAAATCACATACACACCAATTTATTAGAGAAAGTGTCACTCCAGCACAGCGCTTTTCAAAATTTTTATTTCATGGCACACTTGAACCTATAGTTAAACTTCCATGGCATGCTTAAATTACTCTTTTTTACTTACAAAAAAAAGGGAAAAAATATATATACTTCCTGTGCTTTGAACTTCTTCTGAAAATAATTCATGATCTTCAAAATTTTTCAGGTGCACCAGTGTGCCATGGCACAGCGGTTGAAAATCACTGCTCTAGCATCAGCCTAGTACAGCCGGTAACCCTCAACGTCCAGTCTCATGACTAATACTTCTCAGGCCCCAGGGAAATAATTTTTCAAAGTTCTGGCCCTGTGTCTTTCAAAACAAAAAGTCCAAATGCTGAGAAC
This sequence comes from Loris lydekkerianus, assembly GCA_963574355.1. Taxonomy (NCBI): domain Eukaryota; kingdom Metazoa; phylum Chordata; class Mammalia; order Primates; family Lorisidae; genus Loris; species Loris lydekkerianus. The sequence goes on from CAUYPK010126130.1 coordinate 13,999, forward strand.
GTACATGGCTTGTGTTGCTGGCAACACTGGAGATGGACACTGTTTCTGGTTTGGAGAAGGATCTGAGTGAGAGATGTCCTTAGCTAAGGGAAGAAACAGATTGACTTGCCAACTATTTTGTAATCCAATGGTGTGAAATAGCTTCTTGATGAAAGAGCATCACTTTCTTGCACTACTGAGGATTCGTTTCTTTCTTGCTCCTTCTACTCCAGGGCTTGGTCCCACAGGTGCTCGCGCACTGTGGTACTCACAAGAGTTGCACGTGGAGGCAGAGAGGCATTTAGTGATTAAGCCAGTGATGCTGCGCTGAGGCTTGTAAATTGGTAGGTAGGTGGAGGTGAACAGGTGCGCCAGGATACTGATGCTACTGGCAACTAGATGAATGTTGAAACTTACACTAAATGCTCTAATTTTATGAAAATGGTTAATATCTGATTCCATGTAAATAATGAATCAAAAGTCAATTTTAAATAATTTTTATTTCAAATAATCTACTTATGAATGATAATTGGTATTTTAATTGCCTTTTAATTTTGATAGAAAATTTGGAACACTTTAAAAACTTTTTAAAACATATGAAAATAACTAATTTCTTAAATTTTATATTTACCTTAGTTTACATTTTGATTGAAAGATCTGCAAGTTTATACTCCTGTACTTCACAAATTCATACTTTGATTATCAGGGGCCACCAGTGGCCATAGTTCAAATCCAGTTATCTCTTATTGTGTAATTCCATTTCTATTAAATATTGAAAATGAACTTACCTATAATGACAGAAAGCAGATTAGTGGTGGCCCAGGGCTGGGGGGAATGGGAAAGAGGGAGTGACTGCTTACTTGGCCTGTGTTTCCTTCTAAAGTGATGAAAATGTTCTGGAATTAGGTAGTGGTAATGGTTAGCTATTTTTATAAATAAAGTTTTATTGAAGCAAGCCTGTGCCCATTTGTTTACATACATGTCACCTTCACATGATTTTGAACTACAGTAGCAGGATTGAGTACTGTGACACAGATCACATGGCCTGCACAATAGTCACTATCTGGACCTTTTCAGAAAACATTTGTCACACCCTGATTTAGACCATTATCATCAGTAGAATAAAATGAGTATGAAAATCTTGATGTGGGCAGCGCCTGTGGTTCAGTGGGTAGGGCACCAGCCCCATATACCGAGGGTGGCAGGTTCAAACCCAGCCCCGGCCAAACTGCAAGGATAAAATAGGCAGGAGTTGTGGTGAGTGCCTATAGTCCCAGCTACTCGGGAGGCTGAGGCAAGAGAATCGCCTAAGCCCAGGAGTTGGAGGTTGCTGTGAGCTGAGACACCACCACACTCTACTGTGGATGATAAAGTGAAACTCTATCTCTACAAAAAAAAAAAAAATAATAATAATAATAATAACCTTGATTGTAACCTAATTAGGTTTTTGTGGAAATTAAAGGATGAAAAATAAATTGTGCTGCCTAAGTATGTAATAGTTCATGACGTGTGTATGTCTTTATTTTATTAATCACCCCAACATTGCTGGCCCACCAACGGAATACACGAAAGAGCAATAACAATTAAGTTGAGTCATCATTGGTGATTTGCCAACTTTCAGATATTTAAAAATAATAGAGATTCAAGCATATTTTTCCATTTCGTTGTTAGGAACAAATATTTCTCAAAATAGGGGAACAGAATGTATTTTATTTAACAGTTTACCAGCTTGATTTATAACTTTTTGCATGTTTAAACATACGGTATGTGGGCTTTCACTTGTACTCTTGTCCAGGGACCTGAAATGTTAGGGGTGAGCCTGAAGAAAACACACCAGGACTCGGAGAAGTTATTACAAAGAAAAACAAGGCAGACAGACAAGACTCTCTGTTCCAAATAAGCCCGAGGGCTGCCAGGAACTGAACTTTTCAAATGAAGCAATTCACATGTATGAGGTGGTTCTGACACAGAGGCCATGTCACCAACATCGCACATCTGCGTGATGGAACAGAAAATCTTCTTTCAGCACAGGAAAACAAAATCCCGCAGGCTCGGCGGTGAGACCATGAGGAAAAGACCTGCTTTCCAAATGGGCTTTTGTAAAATTAAATTTTAAAAAGATTGTAAATTACACAAGCCAAAAAGATTCATCATAGGGGTTGGGGATCTTAAAATGCATCCACCCAGACCTCATCCTATGCAGATCTTTATGACCTATTTATACAATAAAACTATGTTGTCTACACTATTTTAAACTGCCTTTTCCACTGAGGAATAAATAGGATACACCACTCCTGTCACTGAATACACATCTACTTCATTTTGAATGGCTGTGAGTATCCTATTATATGAAATGCAACAGAGTTTTAATCCAGCAATTTTCAACTATTGTGCTGTGAAAATTTTTAAAGAAAGATCATTAATTAAATTATTTTTGAAAGAAGTTCAAAGCATAGTAAGTATATATTTTTTTACTCTTTTTTTTAAATCAACATAATTAAAGTGTGCCACGGAAATTTAACTATAGGTTCAAGTGTCCCATGAGATAAAAATGTTTGAAAAATACTAGTTGAGTTACTCCCCCGTTGCTAGATAGTTGGGCTGTTTCCATAGTCAAACATTCGTTCATTCCCATGTTCAACTATTTCCTTGAAGTGAAAATGAAGGTGTGTATATTCTAAATGTTTTTGAACCATGCTGCAAAACATCTATGAACATTTATTTATATTTTGTTCCTCAATATTACTAAATAACATAATATTTAAAATATTTTAGTTCTATTTCAGTGTATTAAAGTATATGCTTTCTTGTGCACCCATCCATACTGTGTATTATGATGTCACAATTGGTGCCAATGACATAGGAAAATGATTCTTTAATATTTTAATACTTATGTTTTGAACTGGTGAGCATTTGCCCAGATATTAGGAATATGATTTTTAAAAGCTATTTCCTGCTTATGTATTTTCTGCCTATTATTTTATACTGAGACAAGCATTTTCTTAGATTTTAAACATTTTCTTTATGTTAATGATAAATTATCCCTTGTCTTTATGTAGCAAATGTTTCAGTTTATTCTTCCTGTCTCAGCCTCCCGAGTAACTGGGACTATAGGCGCCCATAACAACACTTGGCTAATTTTTCTATTTCTTAGTAGAGTCAGGGTCTCATTCAAGTTCAGGCTAGCCTTGAATTCCTGAGCTCAGGAAATCCACCTGCCTCAGCTTCCCATAGTGCTAGGATCACAGGTGTGAGCCACCATCCTCAACTCTTTCTCATTACCTTTTTACCTATTTTTGAAAATATTTTTAAAGTGCTTTTATTTTAATTTTTTAAGAAAAGAATTTCTCTAGGCCAAGATTACAATATAAAAGCATAAGTTTATTTTATATTTTATTTTTTATTTCAGGTTAATGTGAGGGTACAAACAGCCATGTCATAATATTTGAATTTGTTAGGTAAGAGTTCCTCTTGCAGCTGCGTCCCATACTCAAAAGATTTGTCTACACTCCTACGCTGTGTCCATTAAGTGGGAGCACATCAGTGTCCCCTGCTTCCCTTCTCCCCCTCTTTCAGTCCTCAGCCCCCCAACTTCAATTGAAACGAGTTTTTCTTTTATGTGGTCTATGAATTGGATCATCTACTGTCTACATATTAGTATTGAGGACATTGGATATTTGCTTTTCTACTCTTGTAATACTTTCATTCCTACCATACTGAGAAGAACATGTTTCAACTTTAAAGTATTTAAATGTATCAACATTTTTCTTTATGACTTTTGCTTTCCTGATATTTTCTAAGTAAGGTCTTTCTTACCACAGTAATAAATAAATATCTACCTTTGTTTCAATTGTATTTCTTTTGAAATTTAAATTATGATTGAAGTCAAATTCTAAATACTTTCTAAAAAATAATGAACAAGTAACCATCCCTCTATTCAATACTGATACACCACCTCTATCATATTCTAAATTGCTGTGTAACTTTCACTTTGTGTTTAAAATTATTAGATGTGTTTTGTATTTATAATGGCACCATTGGAAGACTCTCTTAATTATTATAATTTCATATGCCTCAAATTTGGCATGAAATTTCCCATCTATTCTAATAGTTATGTAGTGTTATCATGCAGTGGTTTTAATTTACATTTTCCTAGTGACTAATGATGTTAAAGTCTTTTGGCAATTTTTAAATGGGGCTGTTTATTTTCTTACTGTTGAGTTTTAAAGTTCTTTTTATATCTGAAATAAAAGTCCTATGTTGGAAAATACTTGAAAATATTTTCATAGTTTGTAGTTAGTCTTTCATTCTTTTAATAGTGTCTTTTGTTGAGCGAAAGTTTTAGCTTTGATGAAGAAATTTATCTATTTATTTTGTGTGTTACACTTAGCACATGTATAAGAACTATTTGCCTTAGCCCCTAGTTATGAAGCCTCAGTAAAGCTTTTTATGTATGCATACCTATTGTTGAGATTCATCTAATTTTTTGTTGTTTAGAATGAGGTCTTGATATTTCAATTTATCTAAATATGCTTTAGAACATTTTTTTGAGACAAGGTCTTACTCTGTCATCCACTTCCAGGCACCACCATATACCCAGCTAATTTTTTTTTTTTTTTTTTTTTGTAGAGACAAGGTCTCGCTATGTTACCCAAACTGGTCTCTAACCCCTAGCTTCAAGCAATCAATCCTCTCACTTCAGCCTTCCAAAGTGCTGGTGTTACAGGTGTGAGCCACCATATGTGGCCTTAAAATGTTTTCTAAGATGCAAAAATTCTATTCCTATCCAGTGATTTTTTTAAAAAAAAACTCTTTCTTTCAATAAATCAAACAGATGTATGTATTTACATAGAATTATGGTTAAGTAATGTCAAACAAGTCACGAGACATCTTTGTGGTAGATGTTTCTATTTGCATACATCTCAATAGCCCAAAATAATATGTGAGCCTCAAATGTATTTTAGAGGGTAGGCATGGTATCTAAAATGTAGATGAAGATATAGATATGACAGAATTTGTATTTTTGACACTTGTATACCTGTTATGCGGTAAAAATTAAGTACTATAATGGGTAACTCATGACAGTTGGTCAAATCATGTTCCTCAAATTTAGCTAAGTGAGACATTGGGCCATGTTCCCATCTACTTGAGGCTCAGATTCTTGAGTTCTGGGAACAGGTATCAGAAAGCAGTGAATTCTAGCCGGTCATTGTGAAGGGCACGTGTAGTCCCAGGTACTTGGGAAGCTGAGGCAGGAGAATCTCTTAAGCCCAAGGGTTTGAGGTTGCTGTGAGTTGTGATGTCTTGGCACTCTACCAAGGGCAACATAGTGAGACTCTGTCTCAAAAAAAGAAAAGAAAAGAAAAGAAAGGAAAAGAAAGGAAAGGAAAGGAAAGGAAAGGAAAGGAAAGGAAAGGAAAGGAAGGGAAGGGAAAGGAAAGGAAAGGAAAGGAAAGTAAAAGAAAAGAAAGCAGTGAATTCACAAGAAATATATGTGAAAGTGAACATAAGTGCATTTTCTGAGGAAAAATTCTGAAATTTCATTAGATACTCTGAAAAGATCACCCTTTTACAACAAAGCACATTCACGTTCTTACCCACTCTCTCATTCAGAACATGTCTCATTTGCTGTACATGTTCAATAAATATTTATCAAATGAGGCTTGGCACCTGTGGCTCAAGCAGCTAGGGCACCAGCCATATGCACCTGAGCTGGAGGTTCAAATCCAGCCTGGGCCCGCCAAACAACAATGACAGCTGCAACCAAAAAATAGCTGGATGTTTTGGCAGGCACCTGTAGTCCCAGCTACTTGTTAGGTGGAGGCAGGAGAATTGCTTCAGCACAGGAGTTGGAGGTTGCTGTGAGCTGTGATGCCCAGGCACTCTACCCAGGGCAACAGCTTGAGGCTCTGACTAAAAAAAAAAAAAAAAAAAAAAAAATATATATATATATATATATATATATAATTTATATATATTTATATATATTTATATATGTATGTATATTTATCGAATGAATGATTATTATACGGCTAACATCAGGTTGGACTTTAAGTGCCTGACTTTTATTTAGTAAACATTTATTGAATGCTTGCCTTGGCCAAGCATCCTATTAAAAACTAGAGCTATGTGGATAAAAAGACAATGTTTCTGCCCTCAAAGAGCTTACCATCTAGAGACCAGACAAAAGAGCAAACGTATTTCAGTGGGAGAATCACTATCATGGGAGTGTTTAATATGACCAGAGAAGGCTCCCTAAATCTGCCTAAGGAATTTAGAGAAAGTGTCACCAATAGAATGATGATGCAGCAGAGCTGTACGTGACCTTCTCACAGTGTGACTGCATGCCCTTAAACTTGAGATACTGCTGGCTGAGTCAGGAAAAGAGAATGAGAGAGAATCACCAATTATATTATATGTAAATTCATTTTTTCATGGGGAGTCAGTATAGATTATCAAGATCAAGTGGGAAAAGGAGGAGGCTTCTGAGAGAAACAGCATTTGCCAACAGAGAGATATAGGAGATGGTGGCCTAGTCGTGGAGCTACAAGGAGCTCGGTCTTGCTGGAGGGTACATTATGAGGGTTTCCACAGTCCTACTTACACAAATGTAATTTACAGAAAAATACCAGCATATATACATTATGTAAAAGGATGTAGTACTGTTAATTAAATTTTCAAAACAGGAAACAAGTTAATCATTTTTAGATTAGTTTCTCATTAGGGAGCTGGTTAAAAATTTCTGGTCAATTCACATAATGTAACATTTTGCAGTATTAAAAAAGATTGAGTTATATCCTTCTCCAGTGACTTAGAAAGATCTCCAAAATATCATTAGCTTACAAATAAGTTATAAAATGGTAAGATATTACCTCATATTTGTAAAAACAGGCAATAAAAAAAGTGTGTGTATGTGCTTTAGTGGTATGAGGTTGAGTGTGCTGACCAGCCCAATTGCTTCAGCTCTCGCTTTATCCCACACACTTGTGATGGACTTTGTAGCTTTTTCTTCCTGAGTACAATCCATTTTCCCATTTCATGACACTTAGTTCCCTTGTGTGACTTGCTTTATCCAATGGAACATTAGCAGTTGTGATACAAGAAGAGGCTTGAAAACCCTCCATCACTGTGAGGACTTGTCTGGACTAACCCTCTGAAAAATGAAAAGCAGATAAAGCAAATTTGAGTAGTTATCCCAGCAAAGATGTCCCTCCAGCCAGCTGATCCCCCAGACGTGTGAACAAACTCAGCCAAGGTTGGCAGAGCCACCTTGCTGACCCACAGCTGACCACAGACATGAAAGCATGTCCAGAAGAGATCTCAAGTTAGCCTGGATCAGCCTTTACAACTCTGCAGGCTTATAAAATAAATACCCGTTATTTTACCTCTCTGAGGTTAATACATTTGCACGGTGCCTCTGCTTCTGGTAATGTTACGTGGCATTGCTTTAGTCATATATAACTGATCGGGCACATTTGTGTATAATATAAGCTTACTGACTCTGGACAGACACATAATAAACTATTAACACTGGTTCCTTAGAGGAAATGGAATTGTTGGTCAACATGGCACTTCCACATCCCGAAAGTGTTGATTTTAAGAAACAGTATTGCTACTTCTCATTTTCTCCATTTTCTTTCCTTTACTTCTTCCCAGAATGCCAAAGAGAGATTAGAAGATGGCTCTTAATCCTGGGAGCTGCCTAGAACTTTAAGATTGAGTCTAAATGACCGATTACACGGCTGGCATCATTTGTCAAAAGTTTTAAAATAGTTGGCTTTTATTCTCGTCTACACCACTGATAGGCTGGACGTCAGTGAATGAGACACTTAACCTCCATTTCAACCCATTTTTCTTTTAGAAAGATACAAGTGGCTCCTGCTGGGGTATGGGGCTATTGAGATAATGATTGTGTCTACTACAAATAGGCAAAGTCATGGTAAGAAACTGTTAGCAGGAAGCAGAAGCACCATGCAAATGTATTATAAGCTGAAAGCGCTCAGAATGGTGATGGTGATGAAGACGGTGGGTTAACTTTTTGCCACAGTAAGAGCAAACTGCTATATAATCTATTAAACTTCCTGAGGTTGATCTAGTCTGGCCTTTTGTATGAATAAAATAGCTGAGTTATTTTATGAATAAGTGTACATTGATGTGTGCAGTTATTTCATTCATTCATGCCCACCATCTAGAAGATATGGTTATTGTATCAACCTTTACCAATAGGGGGAAAAAAGGTTATTGCTCATTTGGTTGGGTTGCTCACCTCACATTAAGCTTCAACAAATAATTTTAATGAATAAAAAGCATTCAAAATAACTGGAGACATCCAGAATATCAGAGGACCCTCTGCTGGCGTGAAGAGCTTCTCTTAAAATTGCAGGCAAATCTGTCAAGTTTGAGAATTAAAAGTACTTGGTTTTATCTCCTAATAATCATGTGACCCTTAACTTTCCTTATCTATTACCACACATACTCGAGTATAAACTGACCCGAGCATAAGCCGACCCCCTTAATTTTACCCCCCAAACTGGGAAAACTTAGTGACTCGAGTATAAGCCGAAGTGGAAAATGCAGCAGCCACTGGTAAATTTCAAAAATAAAAATATATAACCAAAACAATTACAATAATTGAGGAATCAGTAGGTTAAATGCTTTTCAATATTTATTGGTAAAGAAAAACTGTAAGCTAGCAACAACAACTTTAAAACTTTAAATAAAGTGCAGAAAACCGTAGCTTAACAGGTAATCAAGCTAAATCACAATCACCGAATCAAATAACCTGTATGACCCGAGTATATACAGTAGTTGGTTTTTTGAAAAGGTCAATAAAATAGATAAAGCTTTGGCTAACCTAACCAGGAAAAAAAGAAAAAAATCTCTAATCTCATCAATCAGAAATGACAAGGACGAAATAACAACAGACTCCTCAGAAATTCAAAAAATCCTTAATGAATGTTACAAGACACTTTATTCTCAGAAATATGAAAATCTGAAGGAAATTGAGCAATACTTAGAAGCATGTCACCTTCCAAGACTTAGCCAGAATCAAGTGGAAATGTTGAACAGGCCCATACAAGTTCAGAAATAGCATCAACCATACAAAACCTCCCTAAAAAGAAAAGCCCGGGACCAGATGGTTTCACATCAGAATTCTACCAAACCTTTAAAGAGGAACTAGTTCCTGTATTACTCAACCTGTTCCAAAATGTAGAAAAAGAAGGAAGTCTACCCAACACATTCTATGAAGCAAACATCAACCTGATCCCCAAACCAGGAGAAGATCCA
>CAUYPK010126132.1:0-37837 GCA_963574355.1 Loris lydekkerianus
AGAATGGGAAGAGGCAAGGAGACGAGAAGGATGGAGACAAGACAGGAGTCTGATCAAGTCTCACCTTTATTGAATATCAAGCTGACTTATAAAGTCATGTAACAGGGAAGTTAAAGCAGCGGGTGTGGAAGTAAAGCAAAGGCCTGATCACAAGTTTTTCCAGGCCAGACGTACTCTTGAGAAACAGGATGCTCCTACAAAAATAGCCTGTCTCGTTTTTTGCATCAAGGCCCCTTCTTTGTGCAAGCTGGTTGCATGCAAGCTTCTCTGTGCAAAGCTGTTTGCACAAAGTCTGGAAGCTTGAAAGAATGCCAAACTGCAAACCCTCCACAAGTAACACCTTTCAAAAGCCTCAGCATATGTCTTTTGTTTTTATGGTTTCACCACAGATAAATTTCTTAAGGCCCAAGATAAGGATAGTGTCTGTTACATACAATTATTATGAATGCCCTTTACTATGAATTTCCTGAGTCAATTCATACTTTAACTCATAATGAAGGGTTTTTAACTCTCATTGTATTTGTACGGTTTCTCTCAAGTAGGAATTCTCTCATGATGTGCAAGGTGTGAACTGTGGCAGAACTTGCTGAATCGTTTGATTTGAATTGTATTTCTCCTACACGGGTTATCTCATGTGTTTTGAGAAGTGATCGTACACTAAACAATTTGCTGTGTTCATTTCTTAGGTTTGACTCTAGTAAGGAATGTTCCAAAAATCCAAATGTCACAATTATGCCCAATTATGCACTTGAATATTGCCATACTCAGAATATTTGAAAGGTTGCCCTTTAGTGTGGGTTAACTGATGGCTTTTCCTTACATGATAACTAAAGACTTAGCTGCACTCATCACACTTGCAAAGTTTCCTTCTAATGCAGTGGTTCTCAGTCTTCCTAATGCTGAGATGTATTTTCATTGTTACAAAGGGGTCGTGACCCACAGGTTGAGACCGCTGTTTTAGTGTGAATTACTTAATCCCCTCCAAGTCTTTAATTCTGAGAAAATACCTTCCTACATTATCACATTAATGTCTCTCCGGCATGAAATCCCTGATGTTCAAGGTATCAATTGTCACTAAAAACCTTGCCACATTCAATTCATTATATTTGAAAGGTTTCTCCCACATGGAGTACATTATGGTCAATAAGACTGAACACACACAAAAGGATTGGCCACACTCATTACATTCCTAAGGTTTCTTTCCCAAGTGAACTTTCTGATGATGTGCTAAGGATGACTTTAGACTGAAAACCTTTTCACATTCATTACATTTATAAGGTTTCTCTCCAGTAAGAATTCTCCGATGATATATAAAATATGAATTTTGACTGAACACTTTGTCACCTTCATCACACTTATAAGGTTTTTCTCCAGTATGAATTCTTCGATGATTTGCAAGGTGTGAACTTTGACTGAACATTTTGCCACATTCATTACATTTATAAGGTTTCTCCAGTATGAATTCTAGAGTGCTTTCCTAGGGTTGATGTACGACTGAACATTTTGCCACATTCATAACATTTGTAAGGTTTCTCTCCAGTGTGAATTCTTCGATGTTCTGCAAGGTGTGAAAGACGATTAAAGACTTTGCCACATTCATGACATTTGAAAGGTTTCTCTCCAGTATGAATTCTTCGATGTTCTGCAAGGTGTGAAAGACGATTAAAGACTTTGCCACATTCATGACATTTGAAAGGTTTCTCTCCAGTATGAATTCTTTGATGACTTACAAGGTGTGAAGTTTGGTGGAATACCTTTCCACATTCATTACATTTGTAATTACAACTGTAATTCCTGCCAGTGTGAATTTTCCGATGTCGTGCAAGGTGTGAGATATGATTAAAGACCTTGCCACATTCATTACATTTGTAAGGTTTCTCTCCTGTATGGATTATCAGATGTTGAGTAAGTACTGAATTTTGATTGAACATTTTGCCACATACATCACATTTGTAAGGTTTCTCTCCAGTGTGAATTCTCCGGTGTTGTGCAAGGGCTGAACTTTCACGGAATACCTTTCCACATTCATTACATTTGTAAGGTTTCTCTCCAGTATGAATTCTTCGATGACTTGCAAGGTGTGAATTTTGACTGAACACCTTGCCACACTCAGTACATCTGTAAGGTTTCTCTCCAGTGTGAATTCTCCGGTGTTGAGCAAGGGCTGAACTTTCACGGAATACCTTTGCACATTCATTACATTTGTAAGGTTTCTCTCCAGTATGAATTCTTCGATGACTTGCAAGGTGTGAATTTTGACTGAACACCTTGCCACATTCAGTACATCTGTAAGGTTTCTCTCCAGTGTGAATTCTCCGGTGTTGTGCAAGGGCTGAACTTTCACGGAATACCTTTCCACATTCATTACATTTGTAAGGTTTCTCTCCAGTATGAATTCTTCGATGACTTGTAAGGTGTGAATTTTGACTGAACACCTTGCCACATTCAGTACATCTGTAAGGTTTCTCTCCAGTGTGAATTCTCTGATGTTGTGCAAGGATTGAAATATAACTAAAGACCTTCCCACATTCATTACACTTGTAAGGTTTCTCTCCTGTATGGATTATCAGATGTTGTATAAGTACTGAATTTTGACTGAACATTTTGCCACATACATCACATTTGTAAAGTTTCTCTCCAGTGTGAATTCTCCGATGTTGTGCAAGGGCTGAACTTTCACAGAATACCTTTCCACATTCATTACATTCATATGGTTTCTCTCCAGTATGAATTTGCTGATGATATGTAAGGGATTTTTCTCTGAAGGCCTTGCCACATTCATTACATTTGTAAGGTTTCTCTCCAGTATGGATCCTCCAGTGCTTTCCTAGGGATGACTTCTGACGGAACACTTTTCCACATTGGTTACATTTGTAAGGTTTTTCTCCTGTATGAATCCTCCAGTGCTTTCCTAGGGATGACTTCTGACTGAACATTTTCCCACATTCGTTACATTTGTAAGGTTTCTCTCCAGTATGAATTCTTTGATGACTTGCAAGGTGTGAATTTTGACTGAACACCTTGCCACATTCATTACATTTGTAAGGTTTCTCTCCAGTGTGAATTCTCTGATGTACAAGGCGTGAAATATGATTAAAGACCTTCCCACATTCATTACATTTGTAAGGTTTCTCTCCTGTATGAATGATGAGATGTTGTACCATGTTTGAATTATTACTGAACATTTTGCCACATTCATTACATTTGTAAGGTTTCTCTCCAGTGTGGATTCTCCCATGTCGTGTAAGCTGTGAAATCTGATTGAAGACCTTGCCACATTCATTACATTTGTAGGGTTTCTCTCCAGTATGGATTCTCTGATGTCGTGTAAGCTGTGAAATCTGCTGGAAGACCTTGCCACATTCATTACACTTGTAAGATTTCTGTTCAGCATGGATTCTCTGATGACTTCCAAGGCTTGATTTTTTATTGAACACCTTGCCACATATGTCACATTTAAATTGTTTCTTCTCTGCATGCATTGCTTGATGGAAAGTGAAATGTAACCCTTGATTAAAGGCCTTGTCCCACTCAGTACATTTGTAATGTTCTGTCACTTTGTGTGCTTTCTCCCTTGGTGTGAGTAATGAATCCATATGATCATACACATGTTTATGAGAAAGGTGTGGTTTCACAGTAGAAGGAATTTTGTGGGGTAGGGAAACCAAGGAATCATTGTTGATAGACTTCTCCATGGGATTACATTCAGAACTCATTTCTTCAGCCTTAAATAGCTGCAGTTCTGGTACATCTGACTGGGTGTTCAATTTCAGCTGATTATTAATCAGCTTGTTTCTTGAATCCTTCCTATCATGCTGATCTCTTCTTCCAGGGAGATTTCCCTGAGGGGTCATATGGACTGCAATGCAATGTCTTACATCATCTCTCCAATGATAGTCAAAGTTATGTATGTTCTTCTGGATTTCCCTAAAACAAAAGTCTTCAATGTCATGGATTTCAAGCCTTTCCAACATCACTGTGGGGGATATTTCTTCTATCCTACTGCTCTCTTTAGGTGGAAATTCATTTATCACACATATAGAAGAGATACCTACAAGATATAAAGAACCACAGGTGTCTGATGGATTACACATGGTCATTAAACACCTCTTATTGAAATATGTAACAACATTCCAAGAGTAACACAGGTACAGCACACAGAGTTATGAGACATACAATTGTGACATTTAACTTTTAGGAAAACTTGTTTTTTAAATACAGTAAATGTGTACATGTAATCCAAAATACTAGGCAGGCAAGCCTTGCATGAAATAACCCTTAAGGAAAACACATCCATGTTAACCCTGAAAGCAGAACTGTTTTACACTGAAGGCAAAGCAATGCAATGGGCTGAAAGCACATGCTATTCAGTAATTGAAGAGAATGATATACTTGTACTTGGAAAATATAACAACTAATCACATAAAACATTATTTGGAGTAAATTAAGAAATATAATCCTATACAACATAATTCAGGTAACTATGACTTGAACATTCATCTTGGTCAAAGTTCATCTGATGAGGTCCTATTCACAATTTTACAGTCTTATAAATAACATGCCATATTCTTAGGCATAACCAGCATAGAACAACCTTGAGATTAATTATGTTTCACATAAAAACAGCAGGTCCACAGCATTTATGCATCTAACCCTGATTTGCACATTAAGTGACAAAAACAAGACTTGACCCAGGGCCTGAGGCTCAGACATGTTCTTATGAGCAATGAGTGATCCAACAGCAACAGAAACAAAAGTTCATAGGAAACAGAGCACAGAGCAGAACCATTCAAGGGACACAGAAAGTGTCAGCTATGTTGCCTACAGGGTTACTCAGTCATCCTTCATGAACAATGGTGTGTGAGTCATCACCCAGGTCACATCTTGATTCAGACACCAGTGAAAATAACAACTTAGGCGGCATCCTGCAAAAGTCTGCCAATGGTAAGCAATTGTGTTTATACAGTGAGGGAGTGTTGGTCAGAAGGGGTTTTATGGAAACTGGTGTGGTCAAGAATACAAAAAATAATATGCTAAAACCCCACTGGGCTGTGAAAAATGTTAAATATATAATATGTTTTTATAATGGCATACACATGCAGACATTACTTGCAAATCTATGGAAACAGAATTGTACTATGTCATTTAAAGTTCTGACTCTGGTAGAAAAGCAAAACTGATTTAGGAATACATAACTATTTCATTGTCAACTATGAGACTAAACTTGTGATAGTGAGGCTAAAATGGAAGAAATTGGAAGGAGAGATGGTTTGATAACATGGGAAGAAATTAGGTCTATAAGTCTTACAATATTTACTATGAAGTTAAATTTATCACATTGAATGACCTTTGAATTCTCTTTCTAGGTGTATATTCAAGAAATTCTACATAGAGATTCTAGAATATTGCCTGTGGCCATACCACCCTGAGTATGTCCTATCTTTGATTTCAGAAGCTAAGGAGCAGTGGGCCCAGTTGGTACCTGGATGGGAGAGTCTAGGAAATTATGTGCAGGTATGCTCTCAGTGGGACCCAAAAGCAAATACCTAGATATGGCCATGATAGAGAAAAGGATAATTTTATACTGTACACACAAAAACACTAAGTTATTATCAAGGGTGTAGCAACGTAGACAGATCCTGGCTACAGAATGATGATCTACTGGCTAGGCAGGTAGAGGGATGTTTCAAACAGCAAAACTAGAAGGCCATTACTAAAATCTGGGGGCTCATGCCTGTAATCCCAGCACTCTGGGATGCTGAGGCCAGTGTACTACTTGAGCTCAGGAGTTCAAGACCAGCCTGAACAAGAGCGAAACTGTCATCTCTCCTGAAAATAGGAAAATGAGCTGGGCATTGTGGCAAGCCACTGGAGTCCCAACTATGCAGGAGGCTATAGCAAGAGGATCCCTTGTGCCTCAGAATTGGACACTGTTGTGAGCTATGATGCTAGGGCATTTGACCCAGGGTTACAGAGTGACACTCTTTCCCCCCAAAAAGAAAAATTTGTTTTTGATCACATTAGTGAAATTAAATGAAAACTATGTTAACTAAAATATTTAATAAATAGTATGTCTTTACTGAAGAAAATAAAACTTTCAATAAATAAAAATTAGCAGGGGCCAAGCGCAGTGGCTCATGCCTTTAACTCTTAGCACTTTTGGAGGCAAGGTGGGCAGATTACTTGAGTCTAGGAGTTCAGGGACCAGGCTAAGCAAGAGTGAGACCCCCTCTGTACTAGAAATGGAAAAACTAGCCAGGCATTTTGCCTGGTCCCTATAGTCTAAGCTACTCAGGAGGCTGAGGCAAGAGGATTGCTCAAGCTCAAGAGTTTGAGGTTGGTGTGAGCTATGATGCCACAGCACTCTACCCAGGGTGACAGAGTAAGACTCTGCTTCAAAAATGAATTAATTAATTACATTAAAATTAGAAAGGTTAGGCTGGGTATAGTGGCTCACGCATATAATCCTAGCACTTGGGAGGCTGAAGTGGGTGGATTTCCTGAGCTTACAGGTTGGAGACCAGCCTGAGCCAGAGTGAGACCTTGTATCCAAAAATAGCTGGATGTTGTGATGGGCACCTATAGTCCCAGCTACTTGGGAGGCTGAGGCAAGAGAATCACTTAAGCCCAGGAGTTTGAGGTTGCTGTGAGCTATGACACCATGGCACTCTACCAAGGGTGCAGTGAGCCTCTGTCTCAAAAAATAAAAAAATAATTAGAAAAGTTAGTCTCACTTTTCTGGCACAAACAGTGCCCCTTTTGCTGAGCCCTTTAATTATTATTTTGGGGGGGCCTTTAATTATTTAAAATTCATCACTGCACAGCATAACACAGAACCTGGCATAAATAAAAGACAGGAGGACCAATGTTTTCAAGATAGCAGACTGGAAAACTCCAGACAAATCCATGTAGGTTGTTATAAAAGAGGCTAGGTTACCATTTTTCTTTAATGGCTGAGTAGTATTTCATGGTGTACATATACCGCATTTTATTAATCCATTCAGGTACTGATGGCCACGTGGGTTGTTTCTACACATTTGTGATTGTAAATTGTTATGCTATAAACATTTGAGTGCAAGTGCCTTTAGAATAAAATGTCTCCACTAGAAAATCCTTGAAACAAGATAGCCCTGTGAATGTAAAATGTAAAACAACTCTCTTAATGGCAGAGCCTGTAGCTCAGTCAGTAGGGCGCCAGCCACATACACCGAGGCTGGCAGGTTTGAACCGGTCCTGGGCCAGCTAAAACAACAATGACAACTACAACAAAAAAACAGCTAGGCAGTGTGGTGGGTACCTGTAGTCCCAGCTACTTGGGAGGCAAGGCAAGAGAATCACTTAAGCCAAAGAGTTTGAGGTTGCTGTTAGCTGTGATGTCACAGCACTCTACCCATGGGTGACAGCCTGAGACTGTCTCAAAAAACAAAACAAAACACCTCTCTTAATGATACTCAGTGACCTAAGAAATAATTGACAGGCAATTAAATGAAATTAATATAAAATGTAGGAACAAATTGAGAATATGAAAAAAGAGCAAAAGTATAAAGAACATCAGATCAGAACGTCTGTAGGTAAAATGTGTGAATTTACAAATATATGCGCTAGAGTGTTTCAATAGCAAACTACATAACAAAGAAGAAAGCAAGAGTTTGAAAACAAAATATTGCAAATTATTCATTCAAAATTCAAAATGAAAAAATGGGGAAAAGAAAACGGCCTGATAGTTTTATGAGACATCACCAAATGAAGAATATACATATTTTGAGAAACTTACAAAGTGAAGAGGATTTGAGAACTCACTAGAAAAAATAATTTCCTAAAGATCTCAAATTGAAAGAAAGAAATGGACATACCAGTTTAAGAAGCTCAACCACATCCAACTTTTTTAACCCAGACACCCACACAAGACACATATAAAAAAATTACTGAGGGCAATAAAAAAGATAATAGACTTGTGGTATACAAGGGAACTTTATGTATGATTATCTGCATTTCTGAACAGAAATCTTTCATTCCAGAAAGCAGTAGGATGGTATCTTCAAAGTGTTTAATTATGAGGGACTTTATTAGCATTCTAGGCCTATCTTCCCAGATAGAAAGTCTATCAAGTTAAAACCAAAAAAAGCAAGATAGTAATAAAAGGCCAGACTCACACCATCCTGCATTCCCTTTCCTCTCCACTCCTTACCTGCCCCTGAGCCTTGCAGAAACAGGTTGTTAAACAAGGTTTGTTAAAGAAATATACCCTGGCTGGCGCCTGTAGCTCAACGAGTAGGGCACTGGCCCCATATACTGGGGTGACAGGTTCAAGCCCGGCCCGGCCAAAACTGCAAAAAAAAGAAACATACCCTGCAGAGACAGGGCAGATTAGCCCATGGTTACAGACCCTTGTAAAAGCACATCTGTCTCCCTTTATAATTGCCCAACCCTCCTACCCCATAGATCTAACCCTTCAACTTGCTTCTGTAAATTGCTTTGCTTTAGGAATTCTACCTTGCCCCCGTCAAATGAAAGAAAGATACGAAAATAACCTTCCTCTGTCATGCTTCACGGAGAAATTTGAGGTATGAACCCTTCTCAGTCAGCTAGTCAATAAATGACCCTATACCTAATTTGAACTCAGTGTGTTGGCATTTTCTCTGTAATTCCACTTGCAGTGGGTGCAACATTTGGAGCCCCCAGCGAGATCTCGCCAGCAGGAGGGTGGGCCTTCCTATAAGACCCCCCCAGAGAGGGCAGGAATTATATGGTAGGTGTTCCCTGAGATGCTCCAGGACCCTGTAACTCCTCCTGAGGGCTCCAGAGGAACTCTGATCAACTCTACCAAAATCTCAGGTCCAGAACTCCATCTCAAGAGGTAAGCATTCTTTTTCAGTCTAAGTGTAGTTTGTTTGTGTTCAAGAAATTATATTCCCAGGAACAGGTCACAAAATAGTCACTGGAACACCAGTGCCATGGGCATGCTGGTGAGTGCCCTAGAGAACCAGGTTAGCACACAGGGGCTATGAGAGCAGCCCAAGAATGAGATGTAGGGACTCCTGTGGGCTGCCTAGTGCTGGGTAGGCCTGTCCCAGCTTCCTGGAAACACTGGGACACTGGTGGGGCACCGTGGATTCAGATGCACATGTTTGATTTGCTTGTGTGTTTATTTATCATCGTTGTCATCAGTGTGACTGTTATTCTTCTTGCCTGTCCTGATATAATTTCTATTCTTTTTGGCTGGGTTCACAATCATAGGAACTCAACAAAGTAAACCCCTGACACCCACCAGTGCATGTTAAAGAACTTCACTGTTGGCTTCTCTGATGACTATGGAGTCCAGTTTTCTAAGAACCACCTCCAAGTCTTCTGCGAAGTTGAATGGCCTAGTGTTAATGCAGGGTGGCCTTCCACTGGCTCCCTTGACCCAACTCTCATGATTGTGGTCCACCAAGTGGTCACTGGGAAGCCAGGCCACCCAGACTAGTTCCCCTACATTGATCAGTGGTTTATTTTAGTCCTTAATCCCCCTCCTTGGCTTTGTGTATGCACCATGGGCACCTATTCATCAGTATTGCTTGCTTGTTCCTGGTCGCAAGGGGACCACCCCACTCAGAAGCCAGTTTTGCCCCCAACAGGCTGTCCTCCCCAACAATATCTTCTACAGGGGAGGGCTTGCTGGCACCTAGGCCCCTATCCAATCTCTTGCAGTCGGTCCTGTATGGACCCTGAGCCGAGGTGTGGAGCTTCCATTCTCCCCCTCCAGGAAGTACCCCCTGGGAACAGGGGTGAAGGTGCCTGTCCCTTCCTTGTTTATGTCCCCTTCTCTACATGTACAACTGGAAGACACAGAACTCACCCTTCTCCCAGACCTCCCTATTGAGACCGTCTTGCAGACTCACTGTCCAACCTGGGATGACTGCCAGCAATTCCTCCTAACACTCCTCACGTCTGAGGAATGGGAGAGAGTCAGAGGTGAGGCGTGGAAAGCCTTCTTTGGACACCACTGGTGCCGCAGAGGAAGAGGGAAGGGAGGATTTCAATAGTTTTCCTAGCTGAACGGCAATATTGAGACCCCTAATATCTTAGCAGGGTCCTAGGTTCTTGACACTTTTCACCCATCTCTGTTAACTAGCCTACAGGCTTCAGCCCAGAAGCCCATTAATTTGTCAAAAACAACTGAGGTAATCTAGGGCCCAGATGAGTTTAGTGTCACCTGGAAAACACTAGGGCAGTGAATCTGTCTCTAGGGCTTTTGTCTCTCAGTCTGTACCTGATATTAGAAAAAAAAACTTCAAAAACTGGAGAGGTCTGCCAGAATTAACATTTCTCAACTCTCAGAAGTTGCCCAGAAAGTCTATGACAATAGAGATAAAGAAAAACAAAAGCAGAAAACAGCAGCAGCCCAAAAAGCTACTCACAGACAGCCTAAGGTCATTGTAGCTGTGCTGCAAGCTGTTCAAGAGGACCACCTGAAAAAAGAAAGAGAAAAGAGCCTGGGGCCTAGCCAGCCCAATCAGCCTAGATTAGAGAAAGAACAATGTGCCTACTGCAAAAAGAAAGGCCGTTGGAAGAATGAATGCCAGAACATGATGCCAGTTGCAAAATCCCACAAAGGGTCTTGATATTGCCAACAGGAGATGAAACTAACTCGGACTGACGGGGCCGGGGCTCTCCCACTAGGCCCTTGAGAGCCCATGGTGCACGCCAAGATAGGGGGCCACCTGATTCATTTCTGGTAGATACGGGAACGAAGCGATCTGTCTTGCAGGAACCAATGAGAGCTCTGAGGAAAAAATTCCCATCCAAGGGGCTACTGGAACGACTCGGACGTGCCTGGTCACTCAACACTGAACTGTGGACTTAGGAAAAAACTGAGTTACCCATACTTTACTAGTGATACCAGACTGCTCATACTCTCTCCTTGGCAGAGACCTGCTTCAAAAACTCCGAACCATAATGTCATTCTCCCCCCAGGTGGATGAGATTATGCTGGGCTTGATCTCACCACAGGGGAATTTGATCTAGCAATTAAGCCTCTCTACCCCTTTGTCAGAAGAAGACCTCTTACTCTCTCCTAGGAGGAGGGAGAAGGATGTGGAGAGACCTCACCAGACTTAGCCAAGTTGAAGGCAGAATTCCCTGGGGTCTGGGCTGAATCTAACCCACCAGGGTTAGGTCATCACCCACTGGTTGAGTCCAACTCCTGGCCAGAGCCTCACCTATTGGAGTTTGGCAGTACCCGATGAATCACCAGGCTGGCCCTGGGGTAGCCCCACATGTCCAGTGCTTATTAGAGACTGGGATCCTCGTCCTGTGCCAGTCTTCCTGGAATACCCTATTTCTTCCAGTCAGAAAGCTGGGAACATCAGATTTCTGCCCTGTTCAAGACCTCCAGGAGGTAAACAAGTAGGTAGCAACAATACCTCCAATTGCTCTTAATCCATACTCTCTCTTAAGCCTCCTCCCACCAGAATTCCAAGTGTTCACAGTTCTGGATCTGAAAGATGCCACCTTCTCCATCCCACTAGCCCCAGCCAGCCAACCAATCGCCGCCTCAGAATGGACAGACCCGAATTCAGAATGACCAGTCAACTCATGTGGATAATTCCCCAAAGCTTCAAGAATTCCCCAACGCTGTTTGGGGAGGCCTTGCGAATGGATCTAACAATTTTCAAAGCAAGGCATATGAACTGTGTTCTCTTGCAGTTATGTAGATGATATCCTGCTGGCAACAACCAATTGTGAAGACAGCTTAAAACATACCTGAGACCTCCTGAAATATCTCCAGGAACTGGGGTACCAGGTATCGGCTAAGAAAGCTCAGGTTTGCCTGATGAAAGTATTCTACCGTGGGTGGAGCCTGTGGCTCAGTGGGTAGGGCGCCAGCCACATATACCAAGGGTGGTGGGTTCGAACCTGGCCCGGGCCAAACTGCAGCAAAAAAAAAATAGCCGGGCATTGTAGCAGGTGCCTGTAGTCCCAGCTACTCAGGCAGCTGAGGCAAGAGAACCTCCTAAGCTCAGGAGTTGGAGGTTGCTGTGAAATGTGATGCCACAGCACTCTACCAAGGGAGATAAAGTGAGACTGTCTCTAGTATCCTACCTTGGGTACATGTTGTCAGAAGGCAAACTAACCCTGCCCAGTGAAAGGAAGCAAGCAATTCTTCAGATCCCTACCCCAGCCACAAGGAAGAAAGTCGGGAATTCTTACGGGCCATAGGCTATTGTCGCTTGTGGATTTGAGGATTTGCTGAAATAGTGAAGCCATTGCACATTGTCAATGCCCCCTGCTGTGGACTGAACAAGAAAATCAAGCTTTTAAAACCTTAAAACAAGCTCTAGCTATCACTCCTGGCCTAGCACTCCCAGACATTATAAAGCCCTTTCACCTGTTCATTCATGAGGCAAAAGGTGTTGCAAAAAGTGTACTAACGCAAACCCTAACGCCATGGAAGCGACCCATATCTGGACCCAGTGGCCACAGGCTGACCGAGTTGTCCAGGAGCTGTTGCAGCCATCTTCCTGTTGGTACGAGAAAGCAGATAAGCTAACTTTAGGCCAAGACTTAACTGTAACAGCCCCACATGCTGTAGAAACCTTCCTTCAGGGAGCCAGCAGTCAGTGGATGTCGAATGCTAGACTCACCCAGTACCAGACTGCTATTAGACCAGCCATGCCTGAAGTTCACCCCCACCCAGAACCTAAATCCGGCAACCCTACTGCCAGATGATGACCCACAAGAGCCCATCCATGACTGCAAGGATGTGCTGGACATTTGCCAAAAGGCCACGCGGATTTGCAGGACACTCTGTACCAAAACACTGATGCTACCGTGTACACCGATGGAACCATTTATATCCAAGATGGAACCCAGAAAGCAGAAGATACTGTGACTACCCAGGATGAGGTAATATGGGCACAGGCCCTGCCAACATGCACTTTGGCTCAAAGAGACGAGTTAATTGCATTAACCCAAGCCTCTGATGGGGGAAAAGACAAAACAATTAACATGTATACCATATTTCCCCGATACTTTCCTGTCTGGATATTTGTTGTTATTTCTATTTCACTGTCCTGAGTCCAGAGCCTCTTCCTTGCTCCAACATGGAGATAAAACTCAGGTCAAATGAACATAGGCTCATCACCTGTAGCTCAAGCGGCTAGGACACCAGCCACATACACCAGAGGTGGTGGGTTTGAGCCCAGCCCAGGCCTGCCAAATAGCAATGACAACTACAGCTGGCACCTGTAGTCCCAGCTACTTAGGGGGCTGAGGCAGAAGAATCGCTTAAGCCCAAAGAGTCTGAGGTTACTGTGAGCTGTGATGCCATGGCATTCCACTGAGGGTGACATAGTGAGACTCTGTCTCAAAAAATAAAAAAATAAAAAATAAATGAACATCAAGTTCTGGTGCTTTTCCCAAATCCCAGCCCCACATGAAAGGAGGAGGGGGGACATTACAGAGAGATCTACATAAATATTTTGCAAATACATCCACTGAATATCCACTTTGAATGCTGAGGGGACACTGTAAGATGCCAATGTCCAGCGGACTTCCTAAAACTACTAAACGAAAAGCACAGGTGTAGAGAATAAAGAATTGGCTATTTTAAATGTCATGTGGTTTCCAGCATACCTCAGCCCTGGTATGGTGAAGGGTGCAGATAACATAAACAAAGGGGCAGGCAGATCCAGATGGCACATTACAAAGCTTTTCATTTCTGAATAAATACAGCTTCAATCTCAGTCAAGAACACAGGGGGTTCCAAGAGGCAATCAGGAAAAATAGAAAGGTATGCAAGGATAGAGCCTAACTTCTGGAGAAAAGTAATCCTCACCCAGAGAGACCAGGTTCCTATAGTTCTCCAACATCACGTCCCTGTATAAAGTCCTCTGAGCAGGGTCCAGGTACGTCCACTCCTCCTGAGAGAACTCTATGGCCACATCCCTGAATGTCAAAGGCCTCTGAAATGAAAACACATTTTACCAAAGGGTTACAGGTAGAGTTCTTATGTTTACACAAAAAGAGGGGAAGACAGGCATGAGAAGATGGACTCATTGAAGTGAATGTTCCTACAAATCTAAACAAAGTATTTCTGAGCACATTATGTCTCCCTCCTTCTGTTTTATTGTAGTCTTCCACTAAAGGTTCTAATGCCCTCTGAATGAATATGCATTTCTCATTTTGTGGACCATTGAAGAAATAGACACAAAAATATCAGCGCAGGGATATCTCTGTAGGTACGTTATATACTATTTTTCACACAGAAAGTGATATTCCGTGTCTAGATGAGCTAAAGGTTGGGTGGTGACTTCAGAGTTGACAATATTCACGGTGCCTTGAAAGAAAGGTCAGAATCTAAAATCTGAGACAATGGGCTCGGTGCCCGTAGCTCACTGGTTAGGGCGCTGGTCACATGCACTGGGGCTAGTGGGTTCGAACCCAGCCCAGGCCTACTAAACAACAATGACAACTACAATAAAAAAATAGCTGGGTGTTGTGGTGAGCACCTGTAGTCCCAGCTACTTGGGAGGCTGAGGCAAGAGAATCCCTTAAGCCCAAGATTTGTAGGTTGCTGCGAGCAGTGATATCACAGCCCTCTACTGTGGGTGACAGAGTAAATACTCTATCTCAAAAAAATAAATAAATAAATACTAAAATTTAAAAAAAAAATGGAACCTGAAGAATCAAAGAAATTATTAGGCAATAATTCACAAAAGATACACCTTTTCCTGAGAAAAGTTGAAACATGTTCAAGATGAGGGCATGAAACTTCATAAAAGGTCACTATGTATTCAGACACATTCAAGCAAATACTACAGTACCATTCTTACTACTATTTAACTCATTAACAAGATAGTGTGGAACAAATTTAAGGCCACTGATACCAGTGAAGACATAATTTCAACAGTTAAAATATAAAATATATTAATTAAATTATGAGGTGTTTCATGAAAATACTTCCTCATCCATGCAGTGCCTGCATGAACTTCACACATACTCTTAAATTAACTAATATAAAAAGAGTTGTCTCTCAATGACGTATGTTTTGCATGAATTATCATCATTATGGCTTATGTGTGTTTCAGCATGTATGAGACACTGCAATGCATGAATTGTTCTAAATTTAGTTGGCCAAGATTTGTCTATATTAGGCTAATAAAACAGCTGAGCATGGTGGTGCACTAATGTAGTCTCCGTTATTGAAGAGGCCAAAGCATGAGGATCACTTGAGGTCAAGAGTTCAACACCAGCCTGGGTAGCATAGCAAGACCTTTTCCCCACCTTGAAAATAAGAGAAGAGGCTTGGCACCAGTAGCTCAGTAGTTAAGGTGCCAGCCACATACACTGGGCTTCGGATCTGTTAAACAACAATGACAACTACAGTAAAAAAAAAAAAAAATAGCTGGACATGTGGCAGGCACCTGTAGTCCCAACTTCTTGGGAAGCTGAGGCAAGAGAATCGCTTAAGCCCAGGAGTTTGAGGTTGCTGTGAGCTGTGATGGCATAGCACTCTACATAGAGCAACAGTTTGAGGCTCTGTCTTAAAAAATTAATTAATCAATTAAATCTTATAACAATATGGAATACATATGTACAAAACTTGCTCTGTCTCTTTTCAAGCCATAGACAAAAGTGGCTCTAAGGGACACCAGAGGGATGGTGGCACATTGACAGAAAAGGGGATGCTTTACATCTAACGGATTTAAGCTGCATCTTTGAATGGAGTTTTACTGTAAGACAAGCATATACAGGAGGGGATCCTGGCAATAAAGGAAATACTTAATAATGATTGGTAGAAGGAGAATATGGCTCTACCCTCTCTGATGACAAAAAGATTCTGCTTCAATATCTGAGCAAAATTCGAACCTCCTTTACCTAAAACACCTGCTGCAGAGGAGGATGTGCAAGAACATCACACTGTCCACAGAATGGCCATGCTGAGAACGCCTTCAAAGCTTTCCTGTTCTGAGGCAGGAGGATTACTTGAGCCCAGGAGTTGGAGGTTGCAATGAGCTATGATGCCACTGCACTCTTACCCTGGGTGACCAGATGACAATATAGATATAGGGTGGACACAAAAGTTCCACCCTCTGTGTGTGTGTGTG
The DNA here is from genome assembly GCA_963574355.1 of Loris lydekkerianus. Taxonomy (NCBI): domain Eukaryota; kingdom Metazoa; phylum Chordata; class Mammalia; order Primates; family Lorisidae; genus Loris; species Loris lydekkerianus. The sequence continues at coordinate 16,092 of CAUYPK010126132.1, forward strand.
TGTGTGTGTGTGTGTGTGTGTATACACATACATATATGTATAAATGTAAAGAAGAAAAACTTCCTATTGTTACATATTTACTACAAATGTAGTATCAGAAAAGATTTCCAATTCCTGATCCCTCCTTCCAGAATTTACCAGGTATTCGTGCACACTGATACATGATTTCAACATGCAGCTTCCCTAATCCTGGTTTACAGAGAGTTACAGTGTATCCAGGTGTGGACCCAAAGCAGTCCCTGCTGCCCCACAGCACTGACACCATGGGCGCCACACCCCTCTCTCACTGATGTCTGTAAGTGAAGCCCTTTCCAGGGCCTTGCCCCATTGACCCTCTTCACAAGCTTCACTGAGTCATGGTGACATGGAATCTCAGTGCAGGTGAGAGGGACTGAGGAAAGGCAGGGGTGAATTTGAGCATGGTCAAACTCGTCAGGCTGGATGCTGCAGACTCAGAGATGACCAGCAAATACAGTGCCTGGCATTTCAGAAAGGAGGTGGACTCAGAAGGACCCACCGAGAACATCACTGTACCTGAGTAAAAGCCATTCCTGAATCCTCTTTTTTTCTCCTGTGCTTCTTCCTCAGGTATTATGACTCTTTAGAAGTCAATCCTGAATGTCAAAAGTATGCTGTTAAAGAAAAAAATAACAAAAATATGCGATTTATTGTTTAGAATCAACACATTCCCTCCCTCTGACATAACTACTTACACACGAAGACCCTGTGGAAAGGCAGGTCCTCTGCTGCCCACTGCACCAAGGGGGATGCACAAAGAATATACTCCTACAGAAAGATGAATTGGTAATTGTCTGGCTCTCTCATTACAGCCCCACCCCTTCCTGATGATACCTGCACACAAGCTACAGCAGTAGGGAGCTGGGCTGCACTGAGCTTCCCTCCAGGGCACAGCACAGAACCCAGGTCAGAGCACAGCCCCTCACCCCTTGGTGATCACAGGCTCAACTCAGCTCTTAGCAGTGAAGAACAGACATACTCATCTGGGCAAATATTATTGAAAGATGGTCCCAATCTGACTATGGGTGGTGATCTCTGGTTAGAATGCACAACCCTTCCAAAATGCCTCAGCACGCTAACCTGAAGCCAGGGGAACTCCACTCAGAGGGGCCAGCCCAGCTCACCTCCCAGCTCTGCTCTCCCATCAGGGCCATGTTGTGAACCATACCCGGGTCATGGAAGATAGACGGACACAAACACACACACATAACAGCCAATACAAACCAGAGGTGGGGATAAGGCCACACATACTGGCAGGGCCCTGCTGACATGGGGCTCTGGAGCCACAAAAGGATCTGGATTTGTCCTGAGGAGCATAGGAAGGCAGAGGAGGGCTCTGACAGGACCTGTCATTACTTTTTTTGTCTCTTAATTTTTTTGAGATAGAGTCTCACTGTTGCCCCAAGTAGAGTGCCATAGTGTTATAGCTCACATCAACCTCAAACTCCTGGGCTCAAGTAATCCTCCTTGCCTAACCTTCAATACCCGGCTAGTTTATCTATTTTTCAGTAGAGACAGGATCTTGCTTTTGCTCAGGCTGGTCTGGAACTCCTGAGTTCAGACAATCCACCCACCTTGGCCTCCCAGAGTGCTGGGATTACAGATGTGAGCCACTCTGCCCATCCAGGACCTAACGTTAGTTTAGTCCTGATAATTGCAACACAGAGAAAGGCCCCCAAAGACATTTTATTTCTGACTCTAAGCCTGTTTCTTCCATCCTTGTGGTGGTGTTTTTATTTTCTTTTTTGAATATATGAAGGACTTATTCCCATTAAAATTTTCATTACAACTGCGTACTCCTCCCTTACTCAGAAGTAAAGCCCACACAGACACACACTGGATTTGCCTAATCATTTTAGAGGTCAAATGTCAATCATATTGGGTTCTCTGGTTGAGTTTCTCATTTCTATGAGGCCCAGAAGGAGAAACATTTCACCAAGTTCTTCAAGAAGGTCCAAGTTGAGTGAGAAGAATGAGGTATAACTGGCCCAGCACAGAGGTTCACACCTGTAATCTTAGCACTCTGGGAGGCCAAGGCAGGAGAATCACTTGAGCTTAGGATTTTGAGACCAGCCTAAGAGTGAGACCTTGTCTCTAATAAAAATTGAAAACTAGCTGGGCAATGGGGTGCCTGTAGTCCAACCTACTTTGGAGGCTAAGAAGAGGATTGCTTGAGCCAGGAGTTTGAGGTTGCTGTGCACTATGAGACTACAGGACTCTCACGTGGGTGACAGTGTGAGACTCTTGTCTCAAAAAAAAAAAAAAAAAAAAAAAAGAGGATTGCTTGAGCCAGGAGTTTGAGGTTGCTGTGCACTAAGAGACTACAGGACTCTCACTTGGGTGACAGTGTGAGACTCTTGTCTCAAAAAAAAAAAAAAAAAAAGAAAGAAAGAATAACTGAATTCTAATTTGATAGCCTTGATAGCCTAGAACAGCCCATGAGCTGGTTTGGCCTTTATCACACCTCAAGTGGAAAATTGCAGGAACATCTTTTATATGCCTGAGCAAAAACAATCCAAAAAACCCTTCTCTTTCAAGAGTCTAATGCCATTAATCACAAACATTTAATTTCTCCTTACAGGAAAATCACAGTAACACATCGAAATGTGCTCACAGTTGTGAAAACACATAGCAGCCACGGATGTTGAAGATGGGGAAAGATGACGGGTTGCAGAAATAAGTTCTGACCGAATTGTTTAATAAGAAAACAGGGACTCGGGTTGTGCTTGTGGCTCAGTGAGTAGGGCGCCATCCCCATATACCGAGGGTGGCGGGTTCAGACCCAGCCCCAGCCGAACTGCAACGAAAAAATAGCCGGGCGTTGTGGCGGGCACCTGTAGTCCCAGCTACTGGGGAGGCTGAGGCAGGAGAATCGCGGAAGCCCAAGAGCTGGAGGTTGCTGTGAGTCCTGTGACATCACGGCACTCTACCAAGGGCAGTAAAGTGACTTCGTCTCTACAAAAAAAAAAAGAAAGCAGGGACTCTTTTAGAACATCACTGCAAGTGAATCCATCTCATCTTTCAACATTTGCACAGAATGTACTGTAGGGACTTGAAGAAAAGTCCCTTGAAGGGGACTTGCTATCCACTTAGCAAGGCACAGGTCACTATTTAACAGACTGTATGAGTGAAGAAAACTGAATATACCACCTGGTTAAACTAGGTTTTCATTTTAAGGTAAGAGGTCCTTGCTATCTTTCCCAAGAACACATTGAAACAATCTAAAATCATTTCCTGGTACCAAAAATATTGTCAAGAAATAAACAGTATAATGCGTGCAGATCTCCATCTAAACTATAAAAAATTTACTTTATTGAGAAACGATTTTGAAATGTTTAAAAAAAATCTAATGAATATTGGGTCAAAAGGGAAAAAATGTGAAAATCTAACATATTTAGAAAAGAATGAAGTATGCTGATTATAGAATGCCACTAAGGCTTATTTTGAAAGTAATTTTTATATAAATGGAAAAACAAATAGAATAAACTGAAAGTTATCTCAAGTTGAAAAAGAAAAAGAATCAATGAAACGAAGAGCCAGGACAAAAAAGGAAAATCCATTATAAAACAAAAAGAAAGGCACTTTCAATGTTCTTTGTAAGAAACACCACAAAGCAACAGAGACTAAACTGTTCTTTTTTTTTTTTTTTCTTTTTTTTGCTCTTTCATTCCTCCACTTCCCATTCCCTCCTAAGAAAGGAGGGTGACCCACAACTAAATAAGTCAAGTCACCGTCCTCTGGCTGAATAGGGACTGCAACTGGAAGCTAGAGTCTAGCGGCATTATTATAAAATACACTAGCCCTATAGACAGGAGTTTTGCAATTCTGATGCTTATCCGTGTAATTTAAACACACAAAATTTAAACTTGCTATATTACAAAGAGAGAAATCAGCTCTCCTTGTTAAATTCCCATTCCCTGTTACACCCCCTTGTCTCCACACCCTGGCACATCCGGGTCCCTAGATTCCCTCTCTGCTGTGGTTCCCCCTCTGCTCTACTCCTAACCAGATGCCCCCTCTTGGTGTCCCAACAGCACACTGCCTTGTCTGTCCCGGCTCCAAATCATTCGTCGTACCTCCTCCTCAGCTCTGAGGTGCCTCTCCTTTGCTGCCTTGCTCTCTATTTTGCTGTCCTTCATCTCTGGGGAGATACAGATTTTCTGAAAATTTCTCCAGTTGCTTTTGTCCCTCATCTACTTTCTCAGCTTCTTTCACTCTTTGCAAAGCCCTCACCCTTGCTTCACTTTGACATGTGTTTATGAGTCTCATTCTTCCTTTCTCTTTCCAGTTATTTCATTTCTCTCATTTTCTCTTTCTCCTGATCTCCTGTGCCCACACATTCAGAGAGAGGAGGATGGAGTAAGCGCCCGCCTCGCAGAAGAGCAACTCTTCCAATTGGGATAATTTGAGGTTGGAAGAACTTTGAATGTGACGAGAGGCCCCGTCACCTCTCTCAACTCAGGTCAGGGGAAGCAGAGACTGCGAAGAGGCGGCCTGGAGAGCGGGACTCGGCCAAAGGAGGACCAACAGGGGGTACAGGAGTAAGTCTAAAAATCCCAGGAGCAGGGAGAGGATAGCGCCTCTCCTTAGCTTGGGTTGCGGCGCTGCCCTCCAAGGGCGGACAAAGCGGGGTTTGGAGCACACTACAGATCCGAACCTACCTCGCAGGTGAGGAATTCAAAAGGCAGGGGGCGGGCGGGGAGGTTACTAAAGTGCATAAGCAGAAAAACTGCGCGAATGACTTTCTCCACGGCCCTATGGCTAAATACCGGGAGCCAGAGACCACCTTCAGGGACACTTTAAAGCCAAAAGAAGCAACTCCCTGGACCCTACGGGTACGTCAGAATCTAACCTGAAGTAGAAATACGCGGATTTCAAGTCCTGCAGTGACCTCAGATCCCAGCTACGGAAGCTCTGAGGGTACTGCAAAGCGAAGACTTAACAGAAAGGATCAAACTCACACGCCGCGAGCCGGCTTGGCCTCAAGAGATCAGCTTCCGGGTCTAGGAGAAGCTGCGCGCGCAGAAGAGAGGCCAGGCCTGGGCGGAGCCCGCGCGCAGTGGCTGGGGTCAAAGGCGGGGCTCTGGGGGCGGCGGGGCCGGCTGGGACTTCACGCCCCTCCTTTGTTCTTGCGGTGGCTCTTTTCTGGGTTTTGGAGGTGACACCAGTCAGTGAGGCTGGACTAAGAGAGCTCTCTGGGAACTGAGAGGGAACTGAGACCTGTCTGAGGGGGTCGACGTGAGGCAGTGATTGGATCCAATAAAGTTCTTGCTGTTAAAGTTAATTTTAGGTCAGGTGTGGTGGCTCACCCCTGTTATCCTAGTGCTCGGGAAAGCTCTGGAGGAAGCTCGGAGGTTCAAGACCAGCCAGAGTAAGAGCGACGCCTCCTCTCTATTAAAATAGAAAAAGTAGCCGGGCGTAGTGGTGGGTGCATGTAGTCCCAGGTACTTGGGAGGCCGACGCAGGAGGATCACTTGGGCCCCAGCGTTTGAGGTTGCTGTGAGCTATGACGGTAGAGCACTCAACTGAGTGACAGAATGAGACTCTTGTCTCAAAAATAAATAACAAATACAATAAGGTTAATTTTAGTAATTTAATTAAAAAGCCTGGGATTTGTCTGTAAAAGGGGTGAACACTAAAATGTGAAATGCCGCTCGGCACCTGTAGCTCAGCGACAAGAGCGCTGGCCACATACACGGGGGCTGGTGGGTTCGAACCCAGCCCGGGGCCTGCCAAACAACAAGTATAACAACAACAAAAAATAGCCGGCCGTTGTGGCAGGCACCTGTACTCCCAGCTACTAGGGGGGCTGAGGCAAGAGAATCTCTTATGCCAAAGAGTTTGTTGCTGTGAGCTATGACACCATAGCACTCTACTGAGAGTGATAAAATGAGACTCTGTCTCAAAAAAAGAAAGAATGATGAAAAGCAAAGAAACCTGTATAGATTTTGGGGATACTCTCATATGGAAAAATATACAAACTACGGAAATTTCATATGGAGAAAACATACAACTGAAATCACATTTGAAGAATGTCCCAAATTTGAGGAAAGAACTGCATATACAAATTCAAGAAACATGGCTGTACTGTTGTAATAGTAAATACCCAAGGACACTCACAAAGGGATATATTAGAAACAAATCATAAGAAATGTAAGACAAAGGCAAATCATGAAAGTAACAAGAAAATATAGACTTGTCATATACAAAAGAAAGTATGTCAGACTAAGTACATTTTTCAGAAGACAACTTGCCTGGTAGAGGCAATGGGATGATACATTCAAAGTGCTTAAAAAATAAACACATCTCAAGCAAGAATACATTATTTAGTGACATTCTTCTGCAGAAATGAAAAAGTTTTAGTCTTTCCTAAAGAAAAGGCTGAATCATTAGTAGTAAAGACATGAGGAATAGAAATGGAAGCATGAGTCTTTCAGTATTAAAAAAAGAACACTACTCAGTAACTCTAACCCTTAACAAAATATGAAGTTCTCCATTAAAGGCTAATAAATGATCATATATACAAATATGTAGTACTGGCTCAGCACCTGTGGCTCAAGCCGCTAAGGTGCCAGCCACATACACCTGAGCTAGTGGGTTCGAATCCAGCCCAGGCCCGCCAAACAACAATGACGGCTGCAACCCTAAAATAGCCGGGCATTGTGGCAAGTGCCTGTCATCCCAGCTACTTGGGAGGCTGAGGCAAGAGAATCACTTGAGCCCAGGAGTTGGAGGTTGCTGTGAGCTGTGATGCTATGGCACCCTACCCAGGGTGACAGCTTGAGGCTCTGTCTAAAAAAAAAAAAAAAAAAAAAAAGTAGTACTGTGCTTTTTGCTCTAGTTCTACATCAAATGCTTTTCTGGCATTTCAAGACAAAAATCATTAATTAAGCACTATATTACATATATATGAATGGCAAGGGAAGATACATAGAAGTAATTCCTGACAGCTATAATACAAAGTGAGAGGAGTGTTGAAAAGGGGTGTTTTGGGGCCTAACTAATTTTAACCTGTTAATATTTAAAACAGGATGCTATGAATTTATGATGTGTGTAACTGTAATGGCAAGTACACAAAAATTCTATACAACATATACAAAAGAGAAGAAAAAAATAAAATGAGAATGAAATTATGTCATTACCAAATGATCAATAACACACAGAAGAGGTCAGTAAGAGAGAAATGGAAGAGGTCAGTAAGAGAGAAATGAAGGACAAAGCTAGAAAATGGTACGTGTTCTACAGATAGTATGTGACAAAACGGCAGTAGTAAGGTCTTCCCTATAACCAATTACATTAAAGGGTTTAACTTTGCAATCAGAAGAAAACAGGTTGCAACTAAACCCTGTTTAGAAGAGACTACCTCGAACTGTGAGGACATATATAGGCTGAAATTGAAAGGATGCCAAAAGATATTCCACACAAATGATAACCAGAACAGAGCAGAGATGGCCATACTAATAGTAGAGAGAATAGACGTTTACACACAATTTTTATAAGAGACAAAGATTATTACAAAATGATGAAAGTGTCAATTACCCCAAAAGATATAGCCATGCTAAATATATAGGCACCAAACTTTAGACCCATAGAAATGGAAAAGTGACAATTTTTTTTTTAGATAGAGTCTCTCAGTTGCCCTAGGGTTGAGTGCTGTTGCGTCATAGCTGACAGCAACCTCAAACTTGGGCTCAAGTGATTCTCTTGTCTCAGCCTCTTAAGTAGTTGGGACTACAGGCGCCCACCACAGCACCTGGCTATTTTTAGAGACAAGGTCTCCCTCTGGCTCAGGCTAGTCTCCAACCTGTGAGCTCAGGCAATCCACCTGCCTTGGCCTCCCAGAATGCTAGGATTACAGGCATGAGCCACTGTCCTGGCCCAAAGTGACAAACTTTAATGGAGAAATAGACACATCCACAATATGGCATAGAATGCAATATCCCAATTTCACAACACATAAACTGATATATTAGAAGAAAAAAACAAAGACCTTAATAGTCCTCCAGGGACCATCACTGTAGACCAGTTGGACAAAACATAAATAGAGAAAATGCTATCTAATAACAGCAAAATTAAATTTTTATCTGAAGTGCCCATGGGACAATTTCCAAAATACACCAAAATATTTTTCATGTGCACAGAAAAATATTTTTAAAATTGATTAAAATATTTTTCTGTGTACTAGAAAAATATTTTAATCAATTTTGAAAGAGTGAGATAATTTGAATTATTTATTCTCCTCAGAATGAAAGAAAATTGGAAATTTAGAGAAGTAAAACAAGAATATTATTAATAACAAGTGCCAAACGGTCTATAAAACCAGTGTATGGTGCCCCGTGATTGCATTAATGTACACAGCTATGATTTGATTTAAAAAAAGAATATTAACAAATGTGTATAAATTAGTCAACACATTTATATTAATAAAACCAATTTTTTAACGAAATCACAAGAGGGGGGCAGTGCCTGTAGCTCAGTGGGTAGGGCGCCAGCCCTATATACCAAGGTTGGTGGGTTCAAACCCGGCCCTGGCCAAACTGCAACAAAAAAATAACCAGGCGTTATGGCAGGCGCCTGTAGTTCCAGCTACTTGGGAGGCTGAGGCAAGAGAATCACCTAAGCCCAAGAGCTGGAGGTGTAGTACCCATCCAAAGGACCCCTAAAGGCCCCTAACTGTCTCAGCCTGGTCCCTGCATGTCTCAACCCCCTCCACCCCCCCTTGTGTAATTCTGAGAACAGGTTTCAGGATAAGGAAGTTCCCTGAGTTCCCAGAGACTCCTAGCCACAGGTAAAACAATGGTAGAACTAACCCCAACCCCTTAGCAATGGCTAAACAATGGTGGAAAGCTTACTCAAGCAGAATTTCCCAAGCTACTGAGTCTCCCAAGAGCTATCCCACTGCCAGCTTCCACAATATAACTCCTTGAGCCAACTCACTGTAACCCTGCCACCTTGTAGCCCCCCTGACTATAACCCATCCCTGAGCTAACCAACCGCCACGTTCTGCTTTTGTTTTTGCTTGCTTGCCTGGCAACAAAAATGCTCCTCACTTCGAGGCCACTTTGAGGCCATTCGCTTTTGGGTCGCAGCCCGCCTGCACAGGTGTAATAAATCACCATCTGATTTATACCTGAAGTGGGGTCTGAGTTGTTCTTCAGGTGGCACATGAGTACAACAGAGGTTGCTGTGAGCTGTAACGCTATGGCACTCTACTGAGGGCGACAGAGTGAGACTCTGTCTCTAAAAAAAAAAAGAAAGAAAGAAAGAAAATGAAAACTATAGAGCAGTAAGCCTGATTACTCAAATGCAAAAATACTCAGCAAATTTACTAGCAGGACAAGTTTTCATTAGTACACTGAAAATAATCACATATCATGACCAAGTAGGATTTATTCCTGAAATGCAAGGCGGGTGTGACATAGAAACATTGGTCTGGGTCCTACTCCACAATAACAGAATAGAAGAAAGGCCAAACATTCATCTCAGCTGATGCAGAAAAAGCCTCCTAAAAATGTCAATAATTCACAATAAAAATACTTAACACACTAGCAATAGAAGGAATCTATGCCCACATGATAACACCTTCATAAAAATCCCTGCACCACGGAGTTATGAGAACTTCAAAATGCTGAATACCCAGATGTGTGTGAAAGGTGGGGCACCCAGTGAAGCTCCAATGAGCCTTGCCCTGTGAACCTCTTTAGCTGACTGTTCATCTGTATCCTCTCAAATGCCCCTTATAATAAACCAACAGCCACAGAAATGTGTCACTAAGAGCTGTGAGCCACGCTAGCAAATAATCACAGCTGAGCAGAGCTTCAAGACCAACTTCTCGCTGGTTGTTCAGAAAGAGAGTACAACCTAGTACATGTGGGTGGAGTATGAGGTGGGGAACAGGCTCAGCCCTCAGCCGGTGGGATCTGACCCTAACTACAGATACAGAGTCACAAATGAAGTGCAAGAAACCCTTTGATGGCGATCAAAATTTTGATTGTTGGTGGGGAGAAACCCAACATATTTTACTGACCAGGAGAGAGACTTTCTGTGTTGAGTGTCAGGTGAGAGCAGGAAAAACACATTGGCTTTCTCTTATCTCCAACTGACCTGAAGAGGCAGAGAGAGTTGGAGACAGCTCCATGCAGTTTCTTAGCCCCAGATGCAAAGAAAGAGCAGCCAGTGTTTTCCCACATCCTCATTAGGTTTTCCAAGTACAGGAAATGGGGTAGAACCTGACTAGATCAAGACCTTTTTGGACAGAGAACTGAATACCAGGTTGAATCAAACACACAAGGAAAGACGCTAAGGGAAAAAGAGCCCCCTTGGAAAAGGCTCTCCGTGTGCCATACACAGTCAAAGGACCAAAGAGTTCATATAGGTGACCTGCAATAAAATAAAGAATTTGCCTTGGTCTGTCAGCACCACTGGAGGGCAAAAGGATGAATTATTACATGTCTAAAGAAGCCAGCAGAAAGTAGAGGCAATGATTTCTGCTTAGAGCTCACAGGATTTAACCTTTTGTTCTACCGCAAAACTCCCAACTTGCACACTTTCCCACACAGTTTAATAGTGTGGCTTCCACTGTGCCCACCTGAGCTCCTACCTGAGTACACATGTTGATCAATTCCTCATTTGAATTTCTTGGTGTTTTCACTTCAGTCTCCACAGTCCAGGGTTCTTTCCCTTCCTCTAACTTGGAGAGAATAGTCAGGTCAGGAAGCAAGAGTCCTGGTTTATAAAAACAAGGAATCAAGAAGTGCTGTGGCTTTTACAAAATCCAAGGCCTATGGTTAGGTAACAGAGAGGAAATTACAAATGAATCAAGAAAATTATTTCCCAAATTCATTCACAGATGGCTGCTTTCTGAATGTGTATGAGATTTGGACTTTTTAGGCCGGGCACAGTGACTCATGCCTATAATCCTAGCACTCTGGAAGGCTGAGGTGAGTGGATTGCCTGAGCTCAGGAGTTCAAGACCAGCCTGAGCTAGAGCAAGAACCTGCCTCTAAAATAGCCAGGTGTTGTGGCAGGTGCCTGTAATCTCAGGTACGCAGGATGATAAGGCAAGAGAATAGCTTGAGCCCAGGAGTTTGAGGTTGCTGTGAGCTATGATGCCATAGCACTCTACCAAGGGTGACAAACTGAAACTCTGTGTCAAAAAGAAAAAGGTTTGGACATTTAAAAAGTCTGCCGTAAGTTTTTTTTCTTTTTTATACATGAGCCAGTGTATCACAAAATGATGTGTCATGAAGGGGGAACAACAGCTGAAGAAAGGGGATGTTGAATGTCCACAAATCATATGGAGCTTTTCACTCTAAGTCAGTAAGGCTTCCTTCTCAGTTAAGCTACGCAGGGGCTCCCACAAGGAACAGAAGAGAAAATGCAAAGACACATAGGGCAGAGCCCGACAGTGAGAGCCACATTATCCTCACCCAGGGAAACCAGGTTCCTTGTAGTTCTCCAACATCACGGCCCTGTACAAAAGCCTCTGGAGCAGGGTCCAGGCACTGCCATGCCTCTTGAGAGAATTCTATGGCCACATCCCTGAATGTCAAACGTATTTCACCAAGAAGAGATGGGGAGACATTCTCTCTTTATACAAAGTGAGAAAAGTGTAAAAACGAATTTGATGGGCTCGGTGCCTGTAGCACAGTGGTTACGGCGCCAGCCACATACATCAAGGCTGGCGGGTTCGAACCCAGCCTGGGCCAACTAAACAACAATGACAACTGCAACAAAAAACAGCCAATGGGTATACTGACCTACAGAATAATAAATTCTGCAGTATTTCTCAGTGTACTGTATAGACAGATTCTTCTGTTTCATAGAACCCTTCAGAAAGTTCTACTAGGTTGTCAAATTTTAAATAGCCCCATGTCTGCCAGGAATTTTATGGTGACATGTTTGTCTTCACATGTACTAGTAAGTATATATTTTTCCTCACATTCTTAGTTTTGGAAGGTTTCATTCATCTTGAAGTGGTAATTAGTTGAAATAGGATGTTGAGACAGGAAAATTACTATAACTAAAATATTAGCAAGTTAAAAAGAACAGAATATACTGGCATGACACACAGATGAATATAAGAAGTTATGTCAGTAGTTTTTATTTTTTTACTATTTTTTTCTTAAGAAATAGGGTATCGGGCGGCGCCTGTGGCTCAGTGAGTAGGGCGCCGGCCCCATATGCCAAGGGTGGCAGGTTCAAACCCAGCCCCTGCCACACTGCAACAAAAAAATAGCTGGGCGTTGTGGCAGGCGCCTGAAGTCCCACCTACTCAGGAGGCTGAGGCAAGAGAATCGCTTAAGCCCAGGAGCTGGAGGTTGCTGTAAGCTGTGTGATGCCACGGCACTCTACCAAAGGGCCATAAAGTGAGACTCTGTCTCTATTTAAAAAAAAAAAAAGAAAGAAAAGAAAAGAAATAGGGTATGAACAGGCTCAGTGGCTCAGCTGCTGGGAGGCCAAAGCTGGTGGATCACCTGTCCTCAGGAATTTGAGACCAGCTTGAGCAAGAACAAGACCTCATGTCTAAAAATAACTGGGCATTGTAGAGGGTGCCTATAGTCCCAGCTACCCAGGAGGCTGAGGCAAGAGAATCGCTTGAGCCCAAGAGTTTGAAGTTGCTGTGAGCTATGATGCCATGGCAGTCTACCAAGAATGTCAAAGAAAGACTCTGTCTCAATGGAAAAAAAAAAGAAAGAAAGAAAGAAACAAACAAACAGGGTCTCACTATGATGGCCAGGCTAGCTTTCAGTGCTTGGGCTGAAGCAATCCTGCCCCCTTGGCTCGCACGTGCCTGCCACTTTGACCTATATCAGCATATTTTCTTTGTTGTTTACTCATGCATTTATTTTGAGACGGAGCCATGCTCTCTCTCCTGGGCTGGACTACAGTGGTATAATCATAGCTCACTGCAAACTCAAACTGTGTGGCTCAAGAGTCCTTTGGCCTCAATCCCCTAGAGTGCTAGGATTATATGCATGAGCTACTGTATGTGGCCTCAGTAAATTATTAAAGTTTGAAAGAAAAAGTTCAGACTGGGAAGTACTTTCATTTTTTGAGTACATATATTATAGCTTGTGCCACAAAAAGAATACACATATTCTAACACTGATGGAACAATGAATTATTTATCTCTGTAATAACAGAAACTCAAAATTCAGAAGGTATTTTATTGAAAAGGATTATGCCAACAAGGGACTCCTCCAAAATGAAGTTTTCCAAATACCCATACGTCACACAGAACACTCCTTTTCTTACTCACATGGAACATGAAACAGGTCTAGAAAGCACCAGGATTGGGGCATTGGGGAGCACCTGGCCTTACCTACAGTAAGGAAAGGGTGGTCATTTCAATGACCAAGGGTGGTCCAAAGTTCAGGGGCCTGGAAGGGGGAGGAAAACCTAACTGAGGTTAGATTACGTCATGTTCACTAACATTTCTCATGGGTCAGTAGGGGACAAATAATTCAACAATCTTTCATAAGAAGGAGGATGGGAATTTGGAAGGTCTGTCTCCAGATTTTACTTCTGTAATAGGGAGCTTTCATTAGACTTAAGGAAGTGCTGTGAGGAAATGTTCTTTGTAGTGAGCTGTTCCCACAAGAACAAAAAGGTGAGTGGGAGGACTGGGATGGTGGTTGATTTTATATTTTGTTTCCTGAGAGTATCACCATCAATTATAACATGCAGCAAAATTCAAAAAACAAGGGCCCGGCCAGTAGCTCACGCCTGTAATCCTAGCACTCTGGGAGGCCGAGGTGGGTATATTGCCTGAGCTCATGGGTTCAAGACCAGCCTGAGCAAGAGCAAGAACCCATCTCTAAAAACAGCCAGGCATTATGACAGGTATCTCTAAAAATAGCCGGGCGTTGTGGCAGGAACCTGTGGTCCCAACTACTCAGGAGGACTGAGGCAAGAGAATCCCTTGAGCCCAAGAGTTTGATGTGGCTATGAGCTACAATACCATGGCATGCTACCGAGGGTGACAAAGTGAGACTGTCTCAAACAAAACAAAAAAAAGGAGACTTTTACATCTTTTGTAGTAACCTGGATTGAGGTGGAATACATTCTTCTTAGTAAAGCATCACAAGAATGGAGAAGCAAGGCTTGGTGCCTGTTTGAGGTTGCTGTGAGCTATGATGCCATAGCCTCTACAGAGGGCAACATGGTGACACTCTGTCTCAAAACAAAAAAAAGAATGGAGAAGCAAGAATCCAATGCACTCAATTCTAATATGAAAGTCATAGATGAGCTAACACAACGTTGGTGGTAAGGGAGTGAGGGAGTAGGGAGAGGGGAGGAATTAAGGGGTTAGGGGGTCACTTAGTACACAGCACACCTCTTGTGAGTGGGACACAATTATAAGAGGGAGTGTACCTAACAAATGCAATCAGCGTAACCTAATTCTTTGTACCTTCAATGAATCCCAAATAATTTTTTTTTTTAAAGCATTTTGCTCTTTTATTTTATTATTCTTTTGAGATAGAGCCTCAAGCTATCGCCCTGGGTAGAATGCTGAGGCATCACAGCTCACAGCAACCTCCAACTCCTGGGCTTAAGCAATTCTCTTGCTTCAGCTTCCCAAGTAGCTGGGACTACAGGCACCCACTACAACACCGGGCTATTTTTTGGTTGTAGTTGTCATTGTTGTTTGTCAGGCCCAGGCTGGATCGAACCCACCAGGTCTGGTGTATGTCGCTGGTGCCTTAGCCTTTGAGCTACAAGTGCCGAGCTGGTATTTTGCTCTTTTACCTTTTCCTGCTGATCATGAAAAAAAAAATGTGCACATAGCTGAATGAACTTTCTGGTTTTAATGTCTTATATTTACTACTTCAATCTCTCTTGTCCTTATGAACCAGAAGAAGGAACAACATTCCATATAATTTGTTTAATACTACCTCTAATTCCTAAACCTCAACCCAAAGCTATGACTAAGGAGAGTCTTAATGAGTCTTAATGCCCTTCTAGCCCAGCACTTATGCTAGGGCATCTGTTACTGGAAGTCTCCTCAAATCCCAACCCAGCTCACTGAAAAACACTTAGGGTTTTTTGCTTTATTATTATTATTTTTTGTTTCAAAAGCCATGTGTGTTGGCTCGGCACCTGTGACTCAAGTGGCTGAGGCGCCAGCCACATACACCTGAGCTGGCGGGTTCGAATCCAGCCCGGGCCCACCAAACAACGATAGCTGCAACCAAAAATTAGCCAGGTATTGTGGCAGGCGCCTGTAGTCCCAGTTACTTGGGAGGCGGAGGCAGGAGAATCACTTGACCCCTGGAGTTGGAGGTTGCTGTGAGCTGTGATGCCACGGTACTGTACCCAGGGTGACAGCTTGAGGCTCTGTCTCAAAAATAAAAATAAAAATAAAAATAAATAAAAAAATAAAATAAAATAAAAGCCATGTGTGTCTCACAAAGTCATGAACACAGAAGGAATTAAGACAGGATAAGAAAATTAGCTACGTATAGCAAAAAGCATAAAATGATTTCATTACCCAAACTCCAACATATTATTAACCACAAATAGGTCAAGTACTCTTTTAGAAGGGAAACGGTGAGTGACTTTTTTCTATTGTTTTTTTAAAGATAAATGTGTATAAAAAATAGGATTAATAGAAATAAAAAATATTTCACCTAATTTTAAGAAATTTCAAAACTGCACATACTAATGCATTTTGAATTATATATGTACACAAAAAATATCTAACATTACATTTAATGTCACTGCTACTCACTGTTTCACAGACACAATTCACTTGTAATATGATAGTCCATAATTGTGCTTTAAGAGGAGGCACTGTGGCTCACACCTGCAATCCTAGCACTTTGGTCAGGCCAAAGTAGGAGGATCTGTTGAGGACAAGAGTTCAAGACCAGCTTAGGCAACACAATGTGATACTCAATGTGAAATAAATTAATAAATTAGTATTTTAAAAAATAAAATTGTGCTTAAGACTCCATGGTGGATGAGGCGGTGACAAAAAAAAAATGCAAAAACATACAATTTATACATTTCCAAGGAAAGATTAGACACTGTGAAGGTATCTCTCATGAGATCAAAAGGCTGACATCTGGGAAACCTAAATCAAGAAGGTAGAGGTGCTCACCGGCCACCAACTGGAGTGATTCACATGGATACAATCATGAAGAGGGAGGAGAAGGTCTAACATGATACAAAGTGTGCAGAGCAACCTGGTTTCAGAACTCCTCACTCTGATGCTGAGACACTGGGACTCAATGCCAGCTACATGGTGGGAGTATTTTATCTTCTCAGAGAAAATACTATTATCTCCAAAAGTGAAACTGCATCGTGATATTTGAATAGTAACACCTTTTATACCACTGTATTCCCTCTTCCTGTTCTGCACATCTGCTTTGGCTAACAGCATTACCTGAATGCTCCCTCGTTTGGTACTAATTGTAGGTTTAAACCCATGTGGATGCTCCATCTGTACCCCATGCTAAAATTCATAACACCCTACACATGACATGCACCTGCAGGTGGGGGGGGGGGTTACTCAGAAACCTCACTGTGCAATACAAATCCTCATACCTCTTCCATGTACAGTTGTCACTGTTAATATCCCAACCAAGGGTTAGGTGCACGTGAACAAGCAAGATTCAGGGGAGTGGTGAAAAGTGCAACCCAGGCACAGTGTTACAAGAGTTAATATAGGTGGTTCCTAGTTTATCCAGCAAAACAAAGTCCAATTTTCTATGCCAATTCTTTTTTTTTGTAGACAGAGCCTCAAGCTCTGGGTAGAGTGCTGTGGCATCACAGCTCACAGTCAACCTCCAACTCCTGGGCTTAAACAATTCTCTTGCCTCAGACTCCCAAGTAGCTGGAACCACCACAACGCTGGGCTATTTTTTGGTTGGAGTTGTCATTGTTGTTTGGCAGGCCCGGGCTGGATTTGAACCTGCCAGCTCTGGTGTATGTGGCTGGCGCCTTAGCTGCTTCAGCTACTGGCACCAAGCCTATGCTGATTCTTTTTGTTTCTATTCAGAGTGTTTTGATCTGTGCTGACTCTAAAAACAAAATGAATGATGGATATTAAATTATTTCAATGAATACTGTAAAGACAAAAAGGAAATGGTGTTACTTTTATCCTTAGTGCCGACACATTCTTTATTTCGTATCATATGCATATTTACATAATACTTCCACATTACTACATGTGTATTTTTACATAAGGAAAATGACATATATGCCAAGTGGGCTTGGCACAGGAGAGAAGCATGCAGAAATATAATCATACACAGCATGTTCATCCACACTGATACATGTCTGAGGATATAAGTCTGAAGTTAAACTGCTCTCCAATTTTCACTGGACTCACATAACTATTGTAAGGCAGAGTGTAGAGAGAATAACTTAAGTACTAAGGAGGAATAACCTGTTAGTAATCATCCCTAACTATATGTACCCAAAAGAATATGTTCTTCAATTTCACCAGCGAAATTATTCTAGACCATAGGGCCTGATGGTTCATTTCAGTGTCTATTATCAAGTATCCTTCTCAGGAGGAAGAAAACAATGTTTGTAAAAATACTGTGATTCACTTCTAAGTATGAAAAAATATCAAATTTCATTAGTTAAAACAGAAATATGATGTATTCTGAATAAAACACTGGCAATTTACAATGCCAAAAGGTAAATGTGAACCTTCCTCAAGAATGTGCCCCACTGGTCATTTGTTTTGTTTGTTTGTTTGTTTGTTTTGCATGAATTTTTTTTTTTAATTGTTAAATCATAGCTGTGTACATTAGTGCAATTGCCTGTACTCCCACTGGTTGTTTTGATGAAACTACTTCAATATAACTTTTTTCTCTTTACCCTATAACAAAATATTTCTTTTTATCCATGTTTAATAAATATACCTACTGACATTCACTGGAGGTGACCCCTAGTATCCCTGCAGTGTTTCTACAACCTTCATCAGTCCTTAAGAACCTACTACTGTCTTCCTATAAAATTCTCCGTGTCATAGCTTGTAGTCTTTTTTCTTCTCTGATTTAGTAGAAGAATTACTTCTTATAACCCACCATATGTTCTTCGAGGAGAAGCCTATGCTGAATAGCTAGGCATTAAGACCGATACCACACTTGGGCGGCACCTGTGGCTCAAAGGAGTAGGGCACCGGCCCCATATACGGGAGGTGGTGGGTCCAAACCCAGCCCCGGCCAAAACTTAAAAACAAACAAACAAACAACAACAAAAAAACCCAGGACTGATACCACAGTTGTACAATATTCATTACTCACTGCCATCCTGTGTAAATCAGACCATATCAGAGAAAAAAGGCACCATGACTCACATCTATAATCCTTGCACACTGGGAGACCAGGTTGGGAGAATTGCTAGAATCCAAAGTTTGAAACCAGCCCGGGGAGTATCATGAGACTCTACTCTCAAAAACAAATTAAGCAAAATCAGCTAGACCAAATATAGTATGCCTGTAGTCCCAGCTATCTGGGCAGTAGAGAGAACAAGGATAGCTGGAATTCATAAATTAGAAGGGGCAGTGGGTTATGATCACACCAGTGCACTTTTCCCTGAGTTACAGAGTCTCAAAAAACTAGAAAAAAAAAAAATCTACAAAGGCAGGGTCCTTTGTTTTTCAGGAAATAAGATAGAAACAATTATCTTAGTAATCAATTGAGAGCTGTCATTCTATTGGTTCTTTCCCAGACACCACAATGAAATATTGGTAAGGAAGGCATATGAAAAGCTTTTCAAGTTCAGGTTGAAAGTCATAAAAAGTAAAGCAGCCATCTAAAAGAACCTCAAATAGGCTCGGTGCCTGTAGCTCAGGCGGCTAAGGTACCAGTCACATACATGGGAGCTGGCAGGTTCGAATCCAACCCAGGCCAAAAAATCGCTGGGTGTTGTGGCAGGTGCCTGTAGTCCCAGCTACTTGGGAGGCTGAGGCAAGAGAATGGCTTGGGCCCAGGAGTTCGAGGTTGCTGTGAGCTGTGATGCTACAGCACTCTACCAAGGGTGACAGCTTGAGACTCTGTCTCAAAAAAAAAAAAAAAAGAACCTCAAATAATGAAACTTTGTATAACCTAAGTATAACTGACCATGTCCAGGTATCCTTGTATGTGGTATGTATCATGTCATGTGGGTCAATGTATTTTTGTTTGTTTGTTTTTTTTTTTGAGATAGAGCCTCAAGCTGTTGCCCTGGGTAGAGTACCGTAACACCACAGCTCACAGCAACCTCCAACTCCTGGGCTCAAGCGATTCTCCTGCCTCTGCCTCCCAAGTAGCTGGGACTACAGGCGCCCGCCACAACGCCCAGCTATTTTTTTTTTTTTTTTTTTTTTGGTTGCAGCCGTCATTGTTGTTTGGCTGGCTGGGGCTAGATTCAAACCCGCCAGCTCAGGTGTATGTGGTTGGCACCTTAACAGCTTGAGCCACAGGCGCCGAGCTGGGTCAATGTATTTTGATTAATAGGTCATCTCCCCATGTAGTATTAGAGATTAAACACTAAGTAACTAGACAGAGACATTTCTTTCTTTCTTTCTTTTTTTTCAGAGACAGAGTCTCACTTTATTGCCATTGGTAGAGCTGTGGCATCACAGTTCACAGCAACCTCCAGCTCTTGGGCTTAGGTGATTTTCTTGCCTGAGCCTCCGGAGTAGCTGGGATTACTGGCGCCTGCCACAACACCTGGCTATTTTGTTGTTGCAGTTTGGCAGGGGCCGAGTTCAAACCTGCCACCCTTGGTATATGGGGCCAGTGCCCTACCCACTGAGCCATAGGTGTGGCCTGAGAAACTTATATCTTGTGTAAAACCTCTGATGTTTCACACTAATGGTCCCTGGGTATTAGTCTCATAATAAACATTTCACTGTGTGGTCTTTCTGAATCTTCAAAAAAGTACCTTTTGAAGTGCAGTGAAATGGAGTGGTCAGGCCTGGATAAAGCCCCAGCCACAGACATTGCATTTGTTTGATTTCTCACTGATGTTGATTAATGATAAAACTCATGAATAGTTTGCCAACAACAATGAGTCTGCAGTCTCTCACAAATGAATTCTCTGATGCTGTGCAAGATATGAAATGTGACTAAAGACCTTGCCACACTCATTACATTAGTAAGGTTTCTCTTGCATATGGATTCTGTGATGAGCTTTAAGGTTTGATTTGTCACAGAAGGCTTTACCACACTCATCACATTTGTAAGGTTTCTCTCCTGTATGGATTATGTGATGCCTTTTAAGATGTGACTTTTTACAGAAGGCCTTGCCACACTCATTGCATTTGTAAGGTTTCTCTCCAGGATGAATTCTCAGATGAACTCTTAAAGATAATTGGTGCTTAAAAATTTTGCCACAATCATCACATTTGTAGGTTTGAGCTGCATCATGGATACCCTTGTGTATATAAAGGTTTGAACTCGAACTAAATTTTTTCCCACAGTCATTGCATTTGTAAGGTTTCTCTCCAGCATGTGTTCCTTGATGAATTATAAGAGATCTCTTTTGTCTGTAGGCCTTGTTGCATTCATTGCACTTGTAAGGTTTCTCTCCAGTATGTGTTTTATGATGAACTCTAAGAGCTATCTTCCGTCTGAAGACCTTGCCACACTCATTACATTTGTAAGGTTTCTCTCCAGTGTGGATTCCCTGATGAGTTGTAAGGTTTGACTTTTGAGAGAAGACCTTGCCACACTCATTACATTTGTAAGGTTTCTCTCCAGTATGAGTTCGAAGATGACGTGTAAGAGATATCTTTTGTCTGAAGGTTTTGCCACATTCATTACATTTGAAAGGTTTCTCCCCAGAATGGACAGTGTGATGATTTTTAAGGCTTGATTTTTGAGAGAAGGATTTGCCACACACAATGCATTTGTAAGGCCTCTCTCCAGTATGAATAAGCTGATGTCGTACAAAGGTTGAATTCTTATTGAATATCTTACCACATTCAGGACATTTGTAAGGTTTCTCTCCTAAATGGTTTCTGTGATGTTCTTCAAGGTTTGAGTTTGGATGGAAGACCTCGTCACACTCACTATGTTTGTAACATTTCTTTCCAATATGTGTTTTCTGATGAACTGTCAGAGATACCTTGTGTCTGAAGGCCTTGCCACATTCATTACACTTGTAAGGTTTCTCTCCAGTATGAATTCTCAAATGAACTGTTAGGGATAATTTGTGCCTGAAAACCCTGCCACAGTAATCACATTTGTAAGGTTTCTCTGCTGTGTGAATGGCCTGGTGCCGCATAAGATTTGTATTGCAAGTAAAAGCCTTGCCACACTCATTGCATTTGTAAGATTTCTCTCCAGAATGAATTCTCTGATGTTGCAACAGGTGTACATTTTGCCTGAAAAGTTTGTCACACTCAATACATCTGTAAGGTTTCTCTCCAGTATGGATTCTCCAGTGTTGTACAAACAAGGAATGGTACCTGAAGGCCTTGCCACATTCTTTACATTTGAAAAGTTTCTTTCCAGTGTGGATTACCCCCAGGTTAAGAAGGCTTGAAGACACACTACAGCCTCTTCCTTGCTCACTGTATCTATAAGGTTCTTCCCTAATTTGTGTGTTCAGTTCTTGTGTGAGTTTTGAAGAACTGACTAAATTATTTTTATTTTTATTAAATATGTGGGCTTTGAGTTTAGAAGGAATGTTTTCAAGCTGAGAAAATGAGGTAATATGGTTGAGAGAGTTTTCAACTTCATTACATTCATCAATTTTCCCATGAGCATGAAATAACTGCA
>CAUYPK010126133.1:0-18174 GCA_963574355.1 Loris lydekkerianus
TTTTTAGATCTCTAAGTGTTCTCCAAACATCTTTCCAAAAGGAATGTATTAATTTGCATTCCCACCAGCAGTGTAGAAGTGTTCCCTTTTCTCCACATCCACGCCAACATCTCTAGTCTTGGGATTTTGTGATATGGGCTAATCTTACTGGAGTTAGATGATATCTCAAAGTAGTTTTGATTTGCATTTCTCTGATGATTAAGGATGATGAGCATTTTTTCATATGTCTGTAGGCCGTGTGCCTATCTTCTTCAGAGAAGTTTCTCTTCAAGTCCCTTGCCCAGCCTGAGATGGGATCACTTGTTCTTTTCTTGCTAATACGTTTGAGTTCTTGGTGGATTCTGGTTATTAAACCTTTGTCGGAGACATAACCTGCAAATATCTTTTCCCATTCTGAGGGTTGTCTGCTTGCTTTACTTACTGTGTTCTTGACTGTGCAGAAGATTTTTAGTTTGATCAGGTCCCAGTAGTGTATTTTTGATGCTGCTTCAATTGCCCTGGGGGTCCTCCTCATGATGAACAATTATTATCTGAGGTTCCCTCTTTCTCTAGTACCCTGTCTCTTAGGGAGAAATTTGATGGAGTGGGCTATCTTTTCTAGAGTTCAATACCTAACACCCAGGGTCCTCTAGGGTATTAGCAAATCCATTATTCTTTTTTTTTGGGGGGGGGGGTTAATTTTATTGGGGCTGAAATTCACATAACATGTAATTAACCATTTGAGAATATTTAAAGTAACAATTCAGTGGCATTTTAGTGCATTCACAGTGTTAGGCAACCGCCATCTCTATCTAGTTCCAAAACATTTTGTCACCTCACCCCAAAGGAAAACCCTACATCCGTTAAGCAGTTTCTTCCATTACCTCCCCACCACCCGCTGGCGACCACCAGTCTGACCTCTGTCTATATAGATGTACCTACTTCGGATATTTCATGTTGAGGGAATCACACTACATGTGATCTTTTGTGACTTTCTTTGTTCACTTAGAGTGATATTTCAGAAATTCATGTTGTAGCATCTATCAAGACTTCATTCCTTTTCTCTTAGCTGAATAATATTCTATTGTGTGTGTATATAGGATGGAGTTTTCAAGAAGGCAACTTGGCAAATGAAATTTTGGAGCTAGACAGCCATACTTGGAATGTGGGTTTTTGTGGAGACGTGGCTGTGTGGCGTTAAGCAAGGGAGTTCACTTCTCTGATTTTCCAGGTCCATCCAGTGGAGATTATATAGCAACCTTACAGGGCTATTGTAAAAAATAGGCATTCTATGTGCATGTAAAGTACCGAGAGCATAGTACCTTTATGCAGTTTATAAATGGTGGCAGTCATAATGATAATTTATTCAGGGACAAAGTTATTATGAAAATGCTCTGACATCAAGTCAGCCATGATCTTGGCTCCCGCAGAAGGTGAGCACATTCTTAGCACCCAGAGTCTTGGGAAACCAAAATTAAGAGAGGGGTTCTGAGGCTGAGCTCATGATTGTTTTTGTTTTTATATGTTTAGTAGATTTAACCATCAGTATTTATTTATTTATTTATTTATTTTTATTGTTAAATCATAGCTGTGTACATTTATACAATCAAGGGGTACAATGTGCTGGTTTCATATACCATCTGAAATATTCTCATCAAACTGTTCAACGTAGCCTTCAGGGCATTTTCTTAGTTATTGTATGTAGATATTTGTATTCTGCATTTAGTAGGTTTTGCCTGTACCCACAGAGCCTCCCGATTTTGCCCTTGGTAGAGTGCTGTGGTATCACAGCTCATAGCAACCTCAAACTCTTGGGCTTAACCGATTCTCTTGCCTCAGTCTCCCGAGTAGCTGGGACTACAGGCACCTGCCACAATGCCCAGCTATTTTTTCTGTTGCAGTTGTCATTATTGTTTAGCTGGCCCAGGCCGGATTCTAACCCACTAGCCTTAGTGTATTTGGCCAGCACCATAACCACTCTGCTACTGGGGCTGAGCCCAAATCCATTATTCTTGATCTCCAGCTTAAATGGACCCACCTGTGTTTTTTCTTCCCAGCTGTCTTTTGGGGAGACATTGCCTTAGATGAAGATGACTTAAAGTTATTTAACATTGACAAAGACAGAGACTGGACCGAGCAGTCAGTGGAGGAAGCAGGACACGGCACAGGTAAGTACTGTGCGGCCCCTGCTCCTGCCCCATGGGAGGGACACAAGATTCCAGCAGGGGGAGGTATGTACCATAAGTCAGGGGTGTTGGACCTGTTTGTCCAGAGCCCTCCTGCCTGTGGACAACCAGAAGGGCCACCCCTCCTCCTCTGGGGTCAGTGGAGTGGAGCTTCCAAGTTTGCTGATCCTTAAAAAAATCTCCACTTACCTCCTTGGGGGGGGGGGGGGATTCAGGCTGAAACTCAGTGTTTGTTCTCAGGACTCCAGCCTTGAGGTGCAGCACTTCCCAGACTAGAGAGAAATCCTGAATGGGCTTGATTTAGGTCACAGCTGATAATAGTGCTGGTAATGACCAGCCCAGGGGGAGATAGTTTCCCATAAGGTTATCGTACAGAAAACCCCCTGGAACCAGGCAACCTACCAGGCTTCAGACTTTGACAACCTCCTTTCCCCTCTCCCTCCTTGCCTCCAACCTTGGGGTAAATAGCAAGTAATAGGAATGGTCTCCAGAGTTCTCCTCACCCCTGAAGCAGCCCAGGGGAGCTGAGCTGATGTTCCGTGTGGCTGATGATAGCTTGTTATTGGTGATGGAGGTGCACATCTGCCTACTCCCTGAAACCCTTCTTTCTACCCTCCCTCCCTTTCTGTCAGAGAGAGCACCTGTCATAGGCCAAGTGCAGTGCTGGCAAGAGAAGGAGAGATATGATGTGACCCCTGACTACTAAGTGACTTTTCACACTGTGCAGAGTTTAGATTTTGTCAAACTGTCTAACATTTCCATGGTTCCAGTTTTTCTATCTGTAAGATGGGGCTAAGACTAATAGTCACTCCACAGGGTTTTGGGAGATCAACTCTGAGCATATCAGGCTAGCCCGCTGCCTGGCATATACGCTGTTAGGAAGTGACATGCCTTACTAAGCTGCTCCCGGTTTAGTGAAACATAAACAGATGAGCTATAGCTCCTCATAAAGTGTGCACTGAACCAAGAGCAGTGGGGAGAGGGAAGAGAGAGCAGAGACGCCCCCTGGCTTCATGGGATCATGAAGGGTGAGGAATACTGGGTGGGAGACAGGGCATTTCAGGTGGAGGAGAAGCCTTATGCAAAGGCAGGGAATATGGGGGGCTCTCTTTATTTGGGGGGCAGAGGAAAGCTGTGAGTCCCTGGTGGGTAGCTTTTTGGCTGGGCTATGGTGGGAGATGAGTCTGGAGAGGCTGGCTGGGGTGGATGTGAAGGGCCTGCCTGTAGAGCTAATGAGTTCACCCATTGGGCCACAGAGGTCTGTCCAAGGTCTCTAGATGGGAATGTGACTCACTCAGCTTGGACTTAGGGTGCCTTGATGGGATGGCCTCTCTCTCCACTCTTTGCAGCCTACCAACTACTCTCAGGATACTGCATGGGTTCCTGGCAGGTTGCTTAGACAGCCTCACCACAGTGATCACTGGTGGGAAAGGGGGGTGTACCAGGCACCCCTTTCCCCAGGATGTTGATGCAGCTGAGAGTGTCCAGGAGTACCCTGAAGCCTGGACAGGTGTGGGTGGGAACTTGCCCAGGGTGGGGGGAAGCTCCCATGGCTCACAAGGAACAGAAGCGGCTATAAGAACTGGGCTCCAAAGCACCCACAGGGCTGGTGGAAGAGGGGCTGAGGTTGTTAGGAGGTCAGGGGAGCCCACTTCTAGTGGTTGGGAAGAGAGAAGAACAGTTTGGCATTTTAGGACATCTTTGTGGGGTCTGGTTTTATGACTGTCATTTGTCAGGATTTTTGAGGCCTTTTATATATAGTTTAAAAAGTCTATTCAAATTTTCAATGGAGTTTGAAATTATTATTTATACTGATATTTCTACCTCTAACAAATAGAAAAAGCACTTCTTTATGATTCTACTTCTCCATCTAATCACAATCTTCTTCTCAATTCTTACCTAGAGGCCTAGAAAAATCAAACCAACTGTACCCTTTGTGTGCTTAAAAGATTTTTTAAACTTTTTTTTTATATGGCGTTACTTAAAAATTATGAACTTCACGTATCTCAACCATACAGTATGATGGAATTTTACCTGTATACATGCCCATAAAACCACCACTCAAGCCAAAATATGGAACATTCCAGACCCCAGAGACCCCTTTCGCACCCCCTCCAGTCAGTAGCCATCCCAAAGTAGCCACTCGTTCAACATCTAGCACTATAGATTCCCCTCACCCGTATGAATGGACTCACACTGGCTCTGTTTCTGTCTCTTCCACTTGGCTCATGACTGTGCAGTCCACCAGCATTACTGAGTGAAGCCAAGTTCACTCTTTATTCTACAGGGAATCCCAAAAGCTGCCCCTGAAGTCACCATACATAGGGAAATGGGAAATTGTAGCTAATTATACCTTTGTTTGCAAAATGTTCATTACAGAATTTTACAAAGAAGTGGCCAACAAGTAGAGAATATTTTGTAAATACAAGACCTGACAATTAAGTTCGCAAACTCATCCTAGGTGCTACATATTTCATTGCTGAATGTCACTATGATCATCTTTGTAGTACTCCCCTTAGGAAGTTATGCACCTACACCAGCACCTTGTCCACCTTCATAGCAATTTTTGAACTCTTTTTCTGGAATGGCCATGAAAACTGTTGTCATATTACCCCTGAAGTCCTGAATGTCATAAAAAAAGTCTTCCTTTTAAAATTTCCTTTATCTTTAGATAAAAAGTCACTGGGCACCAGCTTAGGTGAATAGGGAGGGTGTTCCAATATAGTTATTTGTTTACTGGCTAAAAAAATCCCACAAAGACAGTGCTGAGTGAGCTGGTGCATTGTTATAATGCAAGAGCCAGGAGTTGTTGACCAAGATTTTCAGTTAAAGTTTTTCTGCTTCTTTTTTGATGTTTACTTGGTTAGCTATGCTCTTCACAGTCAATGATTTTTACACATAATTCAATAAATTTTTGCAATGTTTCCATCAGTTCTACTCATTATTTGCCACCTTGACCTCTCTTCATCAGTGATGCTTTTTCTCCCCTCAGAAAAGTGTTTAATCCGTTTGTACACTGCCATTTCCTTCATGACATTATCCCTACAAACTTCGATTAACATGTCCCTGATTTCACTTCCATTCTCACCAAGTTTAACAAGAATTTACCAATGTTTATTTATTGCTCTAATTCAAGTTCTGATATGCTTATGACAGCACATAAAAACACACAATAATGAACGCCACTCAGCAAGACATGACCACACATCTACAGAAACACAACTGCGAGACACTGATATACTAAGGTTATGAAACCTAACTGAGTTGTTTGTACAGTGCTGCCAATATAAGCACATGGTGGCAAGTTCACAAACTTCATTATCAGATTTCATGTTTTGTAAAATTTTACAAAGATGTGGCCAACATGTACAGAATATTTTGTAAAATTTTCTAATGAATATTTTGTACATAAAAGTATAGGTATAATTTCCCATATTCCCTATGTATGGTAACTTTAGAGGTGACCTTTGGGACACCCTGTATTGTATATGGGTACCCTGGTTTATTCATTCTTTAGTTGGCAGACCTTTGGGTAGTTTGTAGTTCAGGGTTATGGTAAGGAAAGCTGCTACTGACATTCATACACATATCTTTTGATAAACACCCACACTTATTTCCTCGAGAACTCCAGGAATGGAGTTGTGGGGTCATAGAGTATACAAACATTCAGCCTTAGGAGATGCTGCAGAAGAGTTTTCCAAAGTGACTATATCAGTTTACACTCTGGGTGGCTACAGATCCATTTTGAAAGCAGGAGTGATGTTCATGCAGGATCCAGTAAGACCTTTGGGGTCCTCGTCTCACAGTGTGGGTCCTACTCCTGTCCTTTGTACCTGAACAGTAGTCATTTCATACCCATCCACCATCATGAATCCCACGGGTACACCATCAGCTCTCTTTCTGCTATCTTTGGGGCCCAGGGTTGGCAAATGTAAGTGAAGGATTCCAGAGACAGTCTTCACTGTGGTCAGCCACCATGCCAGCTGCATGCCCTGCTGCAGGAGAGTCACCTTTGGGAAGGCTGCCTGAGGATGCTGTGGTAGAGGGAGTCCAATAGCCCTGCTTCTCTCTCATGGTACTAACTCAGGTGGGTGTGGTCTCAAAACTTGGGGCCTTTCTTTCCTTTCATGTTCCCCTGCGAACTGATAGAGAAACTGATAGAGTGCAGACTCTACATACTATTGGGCTTGGATACCCCAGGTGGTCCAGCACCTTGAACCCAGAAGGCTCTGGTCAGCATCAGTGAGAGGAGCAGGTGGGGCAGACCCTGGAGCCATTGCTCTGATGGGGCTTTGCTCAGTCACAGGTTTTAGGGTCAGACTGCCTGGGCTTGAATCCTCGTGCTGAGCCTCAGTTGCTTTGTTTGTCAAGTGGGAACAGTAATAATCCTCACCTCAGAGGATGTCATGAGGACAAAAACAAAGAATCTGTATGAAGTGCTTAGCACAGTGCATGGCTCGCAATAAATGCTTAATAAATGCCACTCCGTCTCCTCCTTCTCAATATTAATAGTCACAGGGAGAAGACTGACCTGGGCGGGTTTACGGTTGAGGTAGAGAGTTGGGGGAATTTGCCATGTATGGAATTTGGGGGCTTTGAAACATATACCTGGCACCTCCTCCTTCCTAAGCTGGATTTTTTTTTTTCTGGTGTCTTTTTATGGCAAAGTGACTTTTATCCTGATTGTTTTTCTCTGAGGGCCAATAGTACTTTGCATCTATCTCGAATAGTTATTTTATTGTTAGAATGGGAATATTTTTTATTGCTTTAGCTGATTAAACTAATACTGCTTGTTGTTAAAAAAAAAAAAAAAGTCTAATAGCTCTTAATTATATGAAGTAGAAAGTGAAAATCCCCTGTTATCCCAGCTCCAGGGATTCCCATCCTTACCTGTTTGTTGGATTCTTTCCTGTCTTAATGTGCTCAGGGTGTGTGCACGTGTGTGCATATATGTGTGTTCATGAGTGTGTGCATTTTGATGTGCATGTGTGTGCATGGGTGGGTGGGTGTAAACATAAAAGGGATTAGAGATTTCACTCAACATGCTTTGGTGTAACCCGTGTTTTCCAGTTAATGCTACATCACGGACATCTTGTCATGCAGGACATGTGGCCTCTCTTGTTATTTTAATGACAGTAGTGGTCCCATATGCAACTCTGCCATAATTTATCCAACTAAGCCCTTAACAGATGGACTTGAAAGTTGTTTCCCATTTCTTCTGTAACTTTTTTCCTGTTACACCCAGGGCTGCTATAAATAACTTTGTGCATATATCTTTAAACATTTGCTTTAATTTTTTAAAAAATAATTATAAAGGAACCACACTTTTCCCCTCTCTTCCTACTTCCAAATGTGTGAAAAGATGTATTCTTAGATATAGGTTAACTTCATTACCAAGCTGTGATAAGTGCCCCTTTTTCTTTTGGTGGGAGTGGGAAAGTGGTCTCAGGGGAGAGGACTAAAGTTCCTGGTGGGATATGTAAGGGTGGGGCCCAGAAACCTGCAGGGCAACCCCAGAGGTCTCCTTCCTGGTTTGTCCCGTAAACTTGGAACTGCTTCCCTGGCTGCAGAATAAATAGATGTCAATTGCCCTAGATGTGCCCTCATTGGCCTCATGTGCCAAATGTGCCCAGGGTCCCAAATTCAGTCAGGGCAGAATCAGGGCTAGAACCCAGGTTTCCCAACTCCCAGGCTGTCGTGTCCCCCACTGTGCCAACCTGCCCACCTATTGCCTGCTAGGGAGGGCAGAAAACAACAGAGTGCAGATAGATTCCTCTGCAGTCACTGTGGAGTAAGCTGGGGTCTTTCTGTGCCAAGAGGTGAACAAACCCCTGTGCTTGGGTTGGCTTAAGAGCCCACTCATGGGACCACACTGGCCACCATAAAAGCCACTGAAGGCCTTGGGCCTCCCAGCAGGTAGCACCACTGCTGTTCACTCCAGGGCCTCAGGCTGTGCTGATTTTATGACAGTTTCTCGCTGCCTCTGCTTCCAGCTTCTCTGTTGACATCCTGGCAACCACTGTGCTAGGTTGAACAGTGTCCTCCCAAAATTCACATCCACTTGGAACCTCAGAATGTAACCTTATTTGGAGATAGGGTCTTTGCAGATCTAATTAGCTAAGAACCTTGAGATGAGATCATCCTGGATTTAGGGCCCTAAATTCAATGACAGGTGACCTTGTAAGAGAGAGGACACAGGGACAGAGAGAGGAAGAACATGTGAAGACAGAGGCAGGGGGCGAGTGGGCAGCTAGTCATGGAGGATGTTGAAGACTGTTGGGAGATGCCACAGCTAGGAAGAGACAAGGGAGGACCCTTCCCTAGAGCCTCTGAAGGGAGCACAGCCCTGCCCACACCTGTATTTCAGACTGCGAGCCTCCAGACCGTGAGAGAATAGATTTCTGTTGTCAACCGCTCAGCTTGTGGAAATTTGTATGGCAGTCCTAGCAAACTAATATAACTGTGCTCCTTGGAACCCTTTAGTGGCTCCCACTGCTTGTAGAGACATTCCTCGGTTGGACCTATAAGACCCTTGTGCTCTGTGTACAACCCAAGTGACCAGGATCCCTCCCTTCTCTGGTCCTCCAGCCAAATGCAAAGACGCTGTGTCTGTCCATGCCCTGAGCTTCCTTCCTCCTGGCCTTCTGTTCCAGCTGCCCCCTCTATTCAAAGGGCCCATTCTACAGATGAAGAAATGAGGCGGCCCTGAGAAAGGTTCACTGACCCATCTGAGACTCTGCCTCTGGTGTGCGTTCGTGACACCTCTTCACTCATCAGCGCAGATGCCAGCTGGAGGAGCTTGCCTGGGTGGACAGCACTGTTAGAATTGGCCTCATTTTGTGCTTGGCATTGAGAGGCTTATTTTTTCCCTCATTTTCTGACAGACCCATTCCTCTGCCACTGGAGCTGCCAGAGGACGTGGCAGCTGCATCTCAGATGTGTGTGGGCAGGGAGGTGAGAGCATGTTCTTCAGGGAGAGAAAGTTCTTCTGTGCGCATTTTATGTGCGGTGAGAAGAATGGGATTTCTGGGCAGGCCTGGGCCGGGCTGAGCTATGAATGGGGCCCTTGAATGAACATTGCAGAGTTTCCTAAAGCTGCTAATCGGATTAGCCATGTAGTGAAGGAAGTGCTTAGCAGGAGACACACACAGACACACGCAGGCACACACACACTTTCCGACCCCTCTGGGATCCTCTCAGTGTGGCAGTGGCAGAACCTGACCACCCGGTTCCTGAGTGCAGAGACGGCTCTCCTCTAAGCACACAGCGTGCAGAAGCCTGAGTGGTGGACGCTCGCCCTTCCTGTTTGTTTGTTTCTTCTCTGAAGAGCCCAGGAAGCCAGGGTTGGCTTTGCAAATGTACCCTCTCTGCAAATGTACCTGGAGAGGAAATCTGGTCTTGCACTTGTCTCAGTCCGGATAATGGATCTGATTTCTTTCTTTTTTTTTTTTTTTGGATCTGATTTCTTGATCTTTATAATGAGGACTCTGAGAGGGGAATTGGTTTTAATTACTTGTTGGCTCTGAGGGAAGCTGACGTTTCCCACCTCATCTATTCTGAGCCTTTGGGCCATGTCCATCTCTATTTAAGAAACCAACCTTGCTCTAAATCCCTGCTTCCTAAACTCCTGCCATCTGTGTGGGACATCTGCATAACCCCAGTGCTTTGGGCATCCGGATTCAAAATAGCAAATTAGCAGGAGACAGTCCAAGATGTAACTTTGGATAGCTTGTGTTTCCTCTTGTCCTCACCTCTGAATCAAGGGGTCTCTTTGCCCGCAGACCCTTTGGCTCCTACGTCACCTCTTCCCATTCTGTCCATGACTTTGAGTGACACACGTTGCCCTCTCTTGGTCTCAGTGTTCCCTCTGATGGGGGTGGGGGGGTGGGCAGGGAATGATGAAACCACGTTCTCATTTCTTTCAAGCCAGATATGGATTTAAGCTCTGGTCTTTCATGTTAGAGAAAAGTGGGGAACCAAAGGCTATTAGGCATGGTAGACTAAATTTAGGCATAGAAGGCTAATGCATACCCAGAAAACTCAACTGCCCCAAATTGCAGAACTCTATTGGAGTCAGGATTCCTGCCATCCCAGAGCAGAGGGTCTAAAAAGAGCCCCAACATGTCTCTGTTCCCAGAATATTCATAGCTTTGGGACTCATGAGTGAATTTGTGGATGGGTTGTGATTTATTTCAGCCTCTACCCCTATGGAGACATTCCCCACACTTTCTAGACATGGCGTCATCATTTCACTTCTTTTCTTTGTGTGGTGGGAATGCTGCCAGGCACGAATGGGCCAGTGCTGCTCCCTGTGATGGTCTGGCAGGGGGCAATGTCCTGTGTCAGGAATGGATACCAGGTGGAACTCTGGCTGGGCCCCTCACGGGATTCCAGACCACCTTCTCTCACATCCTGCACTGCAAGTGCCATCTTGGAAACATCCAGGTGCCAGTGCCATGGGGGCCACCCTTCTGGAAAACTGGAGGGGGACAGGGGACTGACCATATCCTGCCACTGTCTCTTCAAGAGCTGGAAGTGGAGGGGTCCTGGTGACTTTTTCCCAAGTGTTTTGAGGTTCACAGACCTCTTTTAGAATCCAGTGGACATTACCAGCCCTTCTCACAGGCACACACATACACACATGATACCACAATTTTACTTGTAATGTTAAAAGGTTTAGGCTAGGCATGGTAGTTCATACCTGTAACCCTAACACTCTGGGAGGTTGAGGCGGGTGGATTGCCTGACCTCATGGGTTCAAGACCAGCCTGAGCAAGAACAAGACCCCATCTCTAAAAATAGCCAGGTGCTGTGACAGGTGCCTGTAGTCCCAGCTACTCAGGAGGCCAAGGCAAGAGAATTGCTTGAGCCCAAGAGTTTGAAGTTGCTGTGAGCTGTGACACCAGAGCACTCTACTGAGGGCGACAAAGTGAGACTCTGTCTCAAAAAATCCAAAAACAAACAAAGAAAAAAACAGTGTAACTGCTGTGTAGATCTCAAGTTGTGAAATTCCACTCTCCAGTGCCTCTTTTCCACGTGCTTGCCTGCTATTGGGGATGTTTGTGTGGGTATCAGGCCCTCGGAGGGCTGTGGTGTGGAAAGATGTGGGTGTTGGAGTCAGGCAGGCTAAGTTTACGTCTCAGGCTCTGTGCAGATTAGCTGTGGGACTTGGGGAAACTCATTTGTTATTTGTAAGGTGGCGTAATAATACCTGCCTTATAGCAAGTAGTAAGTGTGGTAGGGAGAGCATTATACCATGATGCCAGAAAAATAACAAAAATACCTGCAGTAGGTGTTCCTTTGCTGGCTCTCTTAACTTGTCTTCTGTCTAGCCCACCTGGGTCTTAGACCCCCTGCTTCCTAAACACTTGTGTTTCCTATAGTTCTTCATGACAGTGCTTTGCCAGACCCTTTGGGGGGCTCAAGAACTGGCCTGCACCAATGTGCTCTGATCAGACCCTTGGATTTGGATCACAACCAGCACAAGGGGAATCTCTGTATTAATCTCCAACATAAAGATGATCTCCTAGGCTCTGAGTCCGACTCTGGGGTCATCACAGAGTTGGCCAGAAAGAGACTTGAAAATGGATTAGGTGCTGGCTCCTTGTGCGTAACAAGAAAAAGCATGATAATGATAATAACTGCCATTGGTTGTGTAACTATGGGCCACATGATCTCAGTCTGCAGTCTGCACTCTGCAGCTCTCTGTGGTAGGTACTGTTAGTGCCTATAGCTATGAAAGTGGGTGTTCAGAGAGGTGAGTGTGCTGCCAGTGAGTAACACTGCTAATCAGTGGAAGAGTCAAGATTAGGACTCATCTGTGGAGTGGCAAAAGCCCTTCTTTTACCCTCTACACTTTATTGCTTCTAGAAATAGCTGCTGGCATTACCCCTAACCCTGTCCTCTTGTGCTGGTGGGAGCTGCCTGCCCTTATTCTCAGTTGCCCCATCCTGCCTGCCCTTATTCTCAGTTGCCATTTGGTGTCTGCCTGTCCTCATCAACCAGACCATTGATAGTGGTGACTTGTTTGCTCTTGGTCCTCCTTTCCTTTTAGCATCAGGCTGGATACACAGACAGAGCCAAACACTCGCCTGTGAATGGGATGGGGAGGCCCGGGGCTGTGCAGTAGCCAGGCCTACTCCCTGCTTCCCCAAGAGGCTTTCAGGAGTACAGCAGTTTGTTGTGATACATGATGCCTCAGACCCCCAACTGGAGTGGCACCAGAAGAAATAGCTAAAGACATTAACAAATGGAAAAATATACCACGCTCATGGCTGGAAAGAATCAACATTGTTAAAATGTCTATACTACCTAAAGCAATCTCCAGATTTAATGCGATCCTTATTAAAGCACCTTTGTCATACTTTAAAGATCTGGAAAAATTAGTACTTTGTTTTATATGGAAACAGAAAAAACCTCAAACAGCCAAGACATTACTCAGAAATAAAAACAAACCGGGAGGAATCACGCTTCCAGACTTCAGACTATACTATAAATCGATAGTGACCAAAACAGCATGATACTGGCACAAAAATAGAGAAGTAGATGTATGGAACAGAATTGAAGACCAAGAGGTGAACTCAGACACTTATCGTTATTTGATCTTTGATAAGCCCATCAAAAATATAAACTGGGGGAAAGTTTCCCTATATAACAAATGGTGCTGGGTGAATTGACTGGTAACCTGTAGAAGACTGAAACTGGACCCACACCTTTCTCCTCTAACAAAAATTGACTCTCAGTGGCTAAAGGACTTAAACTTAAAACATGAAACTATAAAAATTATTGGAGAAAGTGCAGGGGAAACACTTGAAAAAATTGGCTTGAGAGAATAACCCTGGGCAATTGAAGCAACATCAAAAATACATTACTGGGATCTGATCAAATTAAAAAGCTTCTGCACTGCCAAGAACACACTAAGTAAAGCAAATAGACAGCCCTCAGAATGGGAGAGGATTTTTACAGGTTATATTTCTGACAAAGGTCTAATAACCAGAGAGAACTCAAACTTATTAATAAGAAAAAAACAAGTGATTCCATTTCATTGTGGGCAAGAGACATGAATAGAAGCTTCTCTGAAGGAGACAGGTGCATGGCCTACAGACACATGAAAAAATGCTCATCATCTTTAATCATCAGAGAGATGCAAACAAAAACCACTTTGAGATACCATCTAACTCCAGTAGGAGTTAGCCCACATCACAAAGGTACCATCTAACTCCAGTAAGAGTAGCCCACATCACAATATCCCAAAACTACAGATGTTGGCATGGATGTAGAGAAAAGGGAACACTTCTGCACTGCTGGTGGGAATGCAAGCTAGTACGTTCCTTTTGGAAGGAAGTTTGGAGAACACTCAGGGATCTAAACGTAGACATGCCGTTTGATCCTGCAATTCCTATTCTAGGTGTATATCCAAAAGACCAAAAATCACTTTATAACAAAGATATTTGCACCAGATTATTTATTGCAGCTCAATTCATAATAGGCAAGTCATGGAAGAAGCACAAGTGCCCAGTGACCCATGAATGGATTAATAAATTATGGTATATGTATACCATGGAATACTATGCAGCATTAAAAAAAGATGGAGACTTTACCTCTTTTATGTTTACATGGATGGAGCTGGAAAATATTTTCTTAGTAAAGTATCTCAGGAATGGAAAAAAAAAAAATCCAATGTGCTCAGTACTACTATGAAACCAATTTATAATCACTCACACTTTTATATGAAAGATGAATCACAACTATAGCCTAGGATGAAGGAGGGAAGGGGAGGGAGAGAGGGAAGGGTGGGGATGGGTCAATAGAGGGAGGGTTAGTAGGGGGACCACACCTATGGAGCATATTGCAAGTATGAGTTGGATCTATCAGGTGTAGAACACAAATGTCTTCACACTGTAATTTAAATGAGGTGAAGGCTATGTTAATTAGTAGGATGTAAGCACTCCAATTTGTACAAATAATCAACATATTGAATCCCACAATGGCATAAATGTATTCATGATTTATGTACAAATGACTTAATTAAATAAACAAACAAAAAAATAAATAGGGTGGCACCTGTGGCTCAAAGGGGTAGGGCGCCGGCCCCATATGCCGGAGGTGGTGGGTTCAAACCCAGCCCTGGCCAAAAACTGCAAAATAAATAAATAAGAATTAAAATAAATAAATAAATAAAACTTCCAAAGTGAAAAAAAAAAAGTAGTTCTCATGCTCAGGGGTGCTGGGCAGCCCACATCACCTTGTAGGGAGTGTCAGGAAAGGGCAGTCATCAGTAGTGTCTTTGTATGGGCCCCTTGGTACAGATTCCCAGATGGAAAATGTGGTCCTTAGTCTTTTCCAAACCAGAGAGAGACTGCCAGGGTCTTGCTCACTCCCTTGGGTTCCTTTCAGCCTTTGTCTTCCCAGACACGCCAGGTCAGCTGGCCTTAAATGTCACCCTGCCCTGCCCAGGAAACTTCTCAGCTCCCACATTTTAGAACTTGATCTTTGGCTGGGCGAGGTGGCTCATGCCTATAATCTGGGAGGCTGAGGTGGGAGGATCACTTGAGCTCAGGAGTTTGAGCAAAAGCAAGACCCTGTTTCTACTGAAAACAGAAAAATTAGCTGGGTGTTGTGGCAGGTACCTGTAGTCCCAGCTACACAGGAGGCTGAGGCAAGACGATGGCTTGAACCCAAGAATTTGAAGTTGCTGTGAGCAATTATCATTCCAGGGTACTCTATCCAGGGCAACAGAGTGAGACTCTGTCTCAAAAAGAAAAAAAAAATAACACATTAAATTTTTTAAAAGGTTATTTAGAAGTTGATCTTTATGCACTGGACTCCTGGTCTGCCACACTCCTCCCCGTCACCCCCCACTTCTGCCAGGGTCTGCCCACAGCTCTGCTGCCTCTCTCCCTCTGTCTTTCCTTCATGTAACAAATGCTAATTGGTAACCACTCCTGTGCTGGGCACCATGGATATGGCAATGACCACTTCTTCTCCCACCACTAAGGAGATTGTATTTTAATGACAGAAATGATGATTGTCATACTCTGGGAGCATAGGAGGGATGGGACAGGCTGGAGGAAGGGACTCAGGATTGAGAGTGCTAGCTGGTGCTGGGCACCATTGACCTCCCAAGCAGGCAGAACCCACATCTGGAAGGAAGGCCGCAGGTGACAGCTGTCATTCAGGCAGAGGTTTGTGCTGGGGGTCCCCCAGGGCACAGGGCCCAACCTGAGGCAGGGAAGTGACACAGGGAGCCCAGAGTGTGCAGGCCACAGGGCTGGCAAATAGCACCAGAAAGGCCTTTAGACTAGTTCCATGCTGGGGGCTCAAAAGAATAAGGCAAGAATCTCTGGCTGTTGTGGGAAGTGGAGGTTACAAGAGAATAGGATGGGGCAGGAGTGAGAAACAAAGCAGAAATCTGCAAAACAAGATCAGGGCTCAGGTCAGAGCCAGAGCCAAGGCGAGACCAAGGTGTGGCGAACTCCTGAAAAGCTTCTGACAGAGCCACGGCCCGGCTCGGCCATGGACAGCAGGTGGTGGTGGGAGCGGAAGAGGACATCAGGGCAGGAACAGCAGGGTCTGGCAGTTATTCCAGCCATAAAGGTTTTAATTTAGTAAGATGATTTGAGATGATAAAGAGGCATCTGATAAAGTGCACATCTGCTCTTTGGGAAGGCAAAAAGAATGCAACATAAGGATTCTATCATCTTATCCTCTGGGGCCTCGTTCAGGGGCTGACTTATAACTTGGATTGCAGCCAGAGTTCACTGAGAACTTGAAGTGTTGGGAAAAGTAAATTCACCTTTAAGTTGATTTTTATTATGACCACATTTGTCAGGATTTGGAGAAGCTGGGCTGGGAGTCCCCCTGGAGCCACAGTGGGGCACAGAGCTGGGCGTGGTTGGTGACTACTCTCAAGTATTTATCTAGGGAGCTGTCATGCTCAGGCACCCCAAACCTGGGAGCCTGAATTAATGTGGGGAGGCTAGCTGGAGAAACTGGAGCAAACAGGAATTAAGGACCTGACGTGCTAGGCAAATCTCGTTTAGTTGTGAGATACAGAATCCCACTCAGGACAGCTCAAGCTTCTTTTAGGAATATATTCTCATGGCCATCTAAGGGTAGAGCTGAGTGGAGCCAGCTTGGGGACTGGATTCAGAATTGGAGAATTGGCCTCCTCTCAGAGGCCACAGAGTGCCTCTTGGGTTTTGTTTCTTGTTCTAGGCACCTGCTCCCACACAGCCCCACTCCTGAGTCCACACCATGATCACTCACATGAAGGGTTCCCCATTGCACTGAATGCCCATGGTACCTGCTTGGCAGGGGTGCTGCAGAAGTCCTGAGAGTAGAAGGGGTGTGTAAGAGAGGGAGTTATGAAGTGAAGAAAGCAGAAGACTGATGAACCTTGGGGGTGGGAGAACAGGGGAATGAAACTGTAACTGGAGCAGGTGGTGGGTCTGTGTATGTCCGCAGAGCAGAGTGAAGGATACAACAGCCTCCAATTTGGGGAGTTGAGGGTGAGTGAACTGACCCTGGGGTGGCCCAGATTCCTTCTGGGTTCATCTGCCTTTCAGGGCCAAGCCTGGTAATCCCACTCCCACTTTGCCATTTATAATGCTATTTGCATGGGAAGACAGTTTGTGAGTCCAGATAAGCCATCTTAATACTTGGGATTTGGGAACACAGCCTTCTGAGAGCTGGGGACTGCTTATACCCTATGAGAAGACCATCTTTGCCTTTGAGCTTTGACCAGAAGTAAGATTGTGCCTTATCTTCTCAAGCATGATTCTTTTGGCTTTTCTTAGTTCAATTCTACTTTTACTCTCTTTTAACTGTGTATGTTCTTATTTATATTTATTGAATGGAATTTAATAAATGTCCTGTCCTTAATTTAAATAGTACTTGATGCCTAAAGCAGAATGAAATGAAGTAAACCCTGCTATTAGGTTTTTTATTTATGTAATCCTCCAATAATTTCTCTAGTATCAGTGGCCTAGATATAAAACATGTTTCTCAGCAACTTGATTTCTTCCAGTTCCATAGTAGTTGGAGATTTTAAAACCCCTTTAGCAGCGCTGGATAGATCCTCCAAAAAGAAGCTAAGCAAAGAAATTTTAGATTTAAACTCAACTATTCAACATCTGGACGTAACAGACATCTACAGAACATTTCATCCCAAGAACACTGAGTACACATTCTTATCTTCAGCCCACAGAACACACTCCAAACTTGACCACATCCTAGGCCACAAATCTAACCTCAGCAAATTAAAAAAAAAATAGAAATTATTCCTTGGATCTTCTCTGACCATGATGGAATAAAAGTTGAACTCAATAAGAACATAAACCTGAATACCCATACAAAAACATGGAAGCTAAACAACCTTATGCTGAAGGATACATGGGTTACAGACAAGATTAAGAAGGAAATCACCAAATTTTTGGAACAAAACAACAATCAAGACATGAATTACCAGAACCTCTGGGATACTGCAAAGGCAGTCCGAAGAGGGAAATTTATAGCACTGCAAGCCTTCCTCAAGAAAATGGAAATAGAGGAAGTTAATAACTTAATGGGACATCTCAAGCAACTGGAGACAGAAGAACACTCCAACCCTAAACCCAGCAGAAGGAAAAAAAATAACCAAAATCAGAGCAGAACTAAATGAAATTGAAAACGAAAGAATTATACAACAGATCAATCAATCCAAAAGTTGGTTTTTTGAAAAGATTAATAAAATAGATAAACCTTTGGCCAATCTAACCAGGAAAAAAAGAGCGAACTCTCTAATTTCATCAATCAGAAATGGTAACGATGAAATAACAACAGACCCCTCCAACATTCTAAAAATCCTTAATGAATACTACAACAAACGCTACTCTCACAAATATGAAAATCTGAAAGAAATCGACCAATACCTGGAAGTATGCCACCTACCAAGACTTAGCCAGAATGAAGTGGAAATGTTGAACAGGCCTATATCAAGTTCTGAAATAGCATCAACTATACAAAATCT
>CAUYPK010126134.1:0-38525 GCA_963574355.1 Loris lydekkerianus
CCTGTAGTCCCAGCTGCTCGGGAGGCTGAGGCAGAAGAATCGCAGAAGCCCAAGAGCTGGAGGTTGCTGTGGGTCCTGTGACTTCACGGCACTCCACCAAGGGTGGTAAAGTGAGACTCTGTCTCTACAAAAAAAAAAAAAACAAAAACACACGTTCAGTGTTTCCATCATTTCAGCTGCAGAACAATTTCCCACCACTGCTGAGCCTTGTATGTTATAGTTACATATCATTTTTTGCCTATTTTCTCTTCTTTAGGGTAATTATATATTTCACTGATTTTATTTTTTTTATTTTTTTTTATTATTATTAAATCATAGCTGTGTGCATTAATGCGATCATGGGGCCCCATGCACTGATTTTATAGACTGTTTGACACATTTTCATCACAGTGGTTAACATAGCCTTCCTGTCATTTTCTTAGTTATTGTGTTAAGACATTTACATTCTACATTTACTAAGTTTCACATATACCCTTGTAAGATGCACCACTGATTTTCTATTGCAGTTTTCAAACCTCTTTTGACAAATGAGAGTCATGTTTACATCTTGTCGTATACCCCGTCTGGTCAATCCCACTTTCCTGCAGCCCTCTGTCCAGAGCAACCATCCTCCTTCAGTCTCTTTGGCTGCATGCAGCCTCCTGTCCATTCTTGTCTCCATCTTGGAAATGGCTTTGTCTTATTCCCGAGTATGGTTGTTCACTTCCTACGTCTCATTTCTTCACTGTCTTCAACTTGTTTCTTTCTTTCACTGCAACATATTTTCTGGTAGTTTTCTAAAAATAAAAAAAATAAAAAAAAATAAAAAAAATATATATATATATATAGTGCAAAAGGAGTACAGTTTTTGAGAGTTTTCATTTTGAACACTTTATTTTATCCAAAACAATGGTAAGTTTGATTGACAACAGGATCCTATGATGAACATTATTTCCCCTCACAGTTTTGAAGACATGTTTGCTTTGTGGTTTTTTTTTTTTTTTTTTTTTTCCACGTGTGTTTCGTTGTGTTTTGTTTTGTTTGTTTTGTCATTTGAGACAGAGCCTCACTCTGTCACCCTGGGTAGAGTGTCATGGCATCATCATAGCTCACAGAAACCTCAAACTCCTGGCTTGAGTAATCCTCTTGCCTCACCTCCCGGGTAGCTGGGACTGCAGGCACCCGGTACTTACCTTTCTATTTAATAGAAGTGGGGGTCTAACTCTCTCTCAGGCTGGTCTCCAACTCCTGAGTTCAAGTAGTTCACCTGCCTCAGCCTCTCAGAGCACTGGGATTACAGGCGAGAGCCAACACACCCAGCCTATGCTTTGTATTCTAACAAACCTTGACATACTTTTGAGAGGTTCAAGTGTATTGTTGTCTCTGCTCCTTTGTAAGCGATTTGTACTTTCAACTTCATCTTTAAGATCTTACATTTACATGGACATTCTGATATTTCACAACCATCCTTTGCTTTTCCCATCTTTCCTGTCATGTTCCTATAAGTCCCCATTTCTTTGCTTGTTTTTGTTACTTTTCTTTCTCTTTGTTCTTTGTGTCAGTTAATTCTTTTGATTTAATTTCACATAATTTACTTTACTTTCGGGTACATTTTATTGAGGATACTAGGCATACAATAAAATGCACATACTGGAAGATTACCAATGGATGAATTTTTACTACTGAACACACGTCATGCAAACAAAATCCAAGGATCTATATAGCAGTATCCTAAAAACCCATCCCTTTTTCTCTTCTGATTTATTTTATTTGTTTATTTATTTATTTTATTAAGTTTTTGTACATAGATCATAAATATATTTATGCCATTTTCAATGTGTTGATTCTTTGTACAAATTGGAGTGCTTACATCATACTAATCAACATAGCTTTCACCTCATTTACCCAATCATAGCATTAGGACATTTGTGTTGATAAATTTTAAAGCAACAAAATTAAGCCACTTTGTGGAACAGCATGTGTATGTATGTATGTGTGAGAGTGTGTGTATACATAGCCTAGGTAAGAAAAAAGCCATTGATTAATTATATTGGGAAGGAAGTGGGGAAATTGGATCAGGCCCCAGTAGTATTGCTGGTATTATTATTGTTCTGGTTATTAAATAAACTTTTGGATGTGAAGATATCCACTGTATCATTTGACTTCATAAAATACATGTATGTTACATATAGTCTTTTAGGTATAAAATAACACATTATTTAAAATAAAACATAATTTGACCTACTGTTTTGTTAAATTTTTTTTCTTTTTTTTTTTTTTTATGCAGTTTTGGCTGGGGCCAGGCTTGAACTTGCTACCCCCAGTATATGGGGCCAACGCCCTACTCCTTGAGCCACAGGCACCACCCTGTATTTTCTTTCTTATTGAAAACTTTAATCCCGTGGAGTTCCTGAACTCTTCTGCTGATGGTATATTCTCACGTGAGTGAGTGACCCTGGACCACAGGCAGCAATTTTGGAAATTTTTAAGAAGCTAGCCTGGTAGTCTTGTATATGTGTGTCCTAATGTCTCCTATTACTTTGTAAAAACTTTTTTTTAACTTTCCTCCTCTTGTGAGTAGTAATAAATCTATTTCCACTGATTAAGTGCCTGAACTGTCTATACTGTAACATAAATCACAGGACCTTGTATCTTCCCATTACCTTGAAAACACACTAAGAAAAAACAAAAGCACTGCATTTACTTTCCTTTACATGCTCAAATATTTGGAATAACAACATTCCTTCTTTCTGCGCTGATTTACATGAGGAGACCGAGACACAGCTGATGGCTCCATGCTGCAAGTGGCCATCTTTCTGCAAGATGAGCCAAACCCCAGAGAGGGAGCAGTGGAATGAACT
This sequence comes from Loris lydekkerianus, assembly GCA_963574355.1. Classification (NCBI taxonomy): domain Eukaryota; kingdom Metazoa; phylum Chordata; class Mammalia; order Primates; family Lorisidae; genus Loris; species Loris lydekkerianus. The sequence goes on from CAUYPK010126134.1 coordinate 2,841, forward strand.
TGGACTTCTGCTAAGCTTTGAACCCAGCCAAACTTGAAACTTGAAGCTCACTCTACCTGCAGATTTTTCAGGTTTATGTAGGTTTTTCCTTGGTTTGAAGGGGACTTTGAGTTAAGAATACTAAGCAGCATAAATCACTCCCACACAATATCAAAGAACAATGACCTCCAAAGCATTTCTTAGTTCCTTCGGTCTTTTCATGAACTTGCAGGCCACCTGTCTTCCTCTGTATTTGTCATTAATAGTTACTAAAGGTTAGTAAACACTTCCTGACATCTGTCATTTATTTCTCCACCCCCCTTGAACACCATGTCACTCACTTCTGTCATTTTGCTCTAACACCATGGTTTTATTGTTTTAATGTTCTTTATTAACTTTTCCAATAAAGAGGGAAAACTCTAATATATAATTCCAATGCATTTAAAATTAATTTATTTGGAAGTATAATGTGAGCGTCACTGTAGTTTAAGTGAATGTGATTTTGAAAGTTTTAAGTGAAACTGAATTTTCTTTTCAAAATGATAAGCCACAGTGGTTGGATCGTGCCTGATGAGCTACCTTCTTACCCTTTCAACATGTTTGCCTTGGACAGAAACATGTTTTCATATCTCAGTTAATTTGCACACATACTTCATTTTCACCCCAATCCAAGCCTCTGATATTTTTCTGTCTGCACTTCACCTACAGTGGCACTGTGAGCTTCTGATTTTCAGGCTTAAATTTTTTTCCCCAAAAAGCAACACAAACATTTCTGTGCTTAAGCCAATGGAGTCCAAGTCCATTTTTTCATTTGCACATTTTCTCTGTTCTTTTTATCTTCTTCTCTCACACACATCTTCAAAGGAAATAAAGCATCTCAACTAACTTCCCCTTTAAGTACTACATTTGCCAATAAAGCGTTGAAAACAAAATACTGGCAAATGGCAGCATATTTTATAATCACAAGTTTGCTAATTCTCATCATCTATGACAGAATAAAGCACATATTATTATTCCATTAAGAAAATGAAGAGTCTTCAAGCCAAGCAATCCTCTCTTTAGCTCCTGCCTCCTGTTCCTGGGTTTTAAAACTTTCTCTGCATAATTAGTTCTCAAACCTTGTTAGCTACAACCTTGTGACTTGCAGAAAATTCTTTTCTTTTTTTAAAATGTATTATTTGGGGTTCATTGAGGGTATGAAGAATTAAGTTATACTGTTTGCACTTGTCAGTTAATGTCCCTCTTATAATTGTGTCCCCCTCCCCCCTGCCAGGAGATGTGCCGTATACCATACACTATGGACTCTCATCTCCCTCCCTCCTCTGACCTGCAAAATAATACAACATGAAGATTTCAAAAATCCCTGATTTTTTTTTTCAGGTTTTCTTAATTACAGATTAAATTCTGCTATTAGATAAGGAAGTTTGGGGGAGAAATAAAAATAAATCAGCAGGATAAATATATTGTGTTGTAATTTCAGAAGGAAAATTTTGAAAAATGTATCCAGAACTTAGTCCTTAATCCAGTATTCATTCTATCATTACCTGTCATGATGATGAACTGGAAATAAACTAAATATCAAACAGTGGTAATTACTCAGGTCTGTTTTGTATAAAACATCCACAAGATGAGCTACTATACAACCAGTAAAATACCCTGGTCTCAAAAAACATTTCTATAGAGCAAGACAGTGGAGTAGAAACTTCCACCAATCGTCCCTCTGTGCGAACACCAAATTCAACAGCTATGCAAGCAAGCAAGCACCTTCCTAAGAACCCCAAATCAGGATAGTGATTGTACTACCAGGTTTTAACATTATGTCAAGGAAAGAGGCATAGAAGAGGGAAGAAAAAACTACCTTGAATTCTTTCCGCCACAGTGGAGAAAAGAACCTGTGTGTTCATGGTGGGGGACGACGTGAAATGAGGGAAATGGCGGTGGGACTTAGCATGGAAACTCAGGGCTGCCCCGGCTCAGGAGAACAAAGCACAGGGATGATTCTACCAGTACCTGCAGAGGGAGAGTTGGATCAGGTTGGCCAGAGAGAAACCATCTTCCATTACATCTTAATTCTTTTCAGCCCTACCACCAGCTGACAAAAAGCATCCCAGGGCCTGAGCTAAATTCCTAAGGCTGTTGGGCCACAAGAGTGGCACATCTGGGTGATTCCTGTGGCTGGGCTGTTTCGGAGTCAGTAGACTTGGGGTGCACATGACCCATTGAGATACCAGAGACTGCAGCTGAGGGAACCAGACTGACACCATCTTGGGTGGCTGACGCCATCTTAGGAGTTAACTTTCGTTTTCTTCGCCATTTTGTTGTGAAAGTTTCACTTTCCTGTAAAGGCAGGCACTTCCCCGAAATCATGAGACAACTACCTCCCAATCAGGAACTGCCCTCTGGATCAGGCCATATGGCAGGCCCAATGGCAGCCAATCCAGAAGCAGTCTCTTTGTTCAAGTTGTATACGCCCCACTTGCTGTGCAGCATTATAAAAGTCCCCTGCTTCAGAGCTCGGGGCTCCTGGCTTGGATCCGTTGCAGCAGAGCCCCCGGGAGCCCGAGCTCGAGCTTGCAATAAAAAGGCTCTTTTGCTTTTGCATTGGAATCGGCTCCCTAGTGGCCTTTGGGGACTTCACTATCTGGGCACAACATAGTCAACCAGTGCCAACATCACCCCTACCCCAACTATAGGCAGTGCAGTTCAGGGAAGAAGCAGAAGGAAACATTTAAAGGACTTTGTGTGGCAATGTGGTGCCATTTCTGTCATAGTAGCCTGAGAGACCACTAAAGACCCTGAGTCCAGACCTTAGTTCCTCAACAGCATGTGTGGGCCCACCCTAGCCAGAAGGGTATATGCTGTTTTTAAGAGAAGGACTGAGTGTTGGGAAGATTCACTACCTGTGATTAAAGAGTCTGGGAGCCCTGAAGAAACATCAGAGGCAGTCAGGCAGCAGTCACCACTGGCTTTGCATGACACTGGGCTGGCATCAGGTATGACCTGGCAACCGTGGCCACAAGCAAATACACACATCACTCCTCCCCCAGCTCTAGAAACTCAGCACAGACAGCAATGGAAGAGAGTGAGAGACTTTGATAATCCAGAGAATTCTCCTGTATCTTACCCAAATGCACCCTGGCAGTATCACAGGAGTCTATGAGAATTGTACCCTTAGTCTTCATAGACTTGGACCCAACACTCAATTCCCTTTGAATATCTGGATAGTCTTCTCAAGAAACATGGGTTCAAAAAGCCCAACTGTGAAGATTAAAATAAATACCAAACTCTTGAATGTCCAGACGCTGAGAAATCTACAAGCACCAAGAGCATTCAGGAAGATAAGACTTCACAAAATAAAGTAAATAAGGTGTCAGTGACCATCCTGGAAGGCTCAAAATAGGTAACCTTTCAGACAAGGAATTCAAAATCACTGTCCTAAAGAAGATCAACAGGCTTCAAGACAACACAGGGAAGGAATTCAGAGTCCTGCAGATGAATCTAATAAAGATAGGGTGGCACCTGTGGCTCAGTGAGTAGAGTGCTGGCCCCATTTACTGAGGGTGGTGGGTTCAAACCTAGCCCCGGCCAAATTGCAACCAAAAAATAGCCAGACGTTGTGGCGGGTGCCTGTAGTCCCAGCGACTCGGGAGGCTGAGGCAAGAGAATCGCCGAAGAGCTGAAAGTTGCTGTGAGCTGTGATGCCACAGCACTCTACTGAGGGTGACAAAGTGAGACTCTGTCTCTAAAAAAAAATATATTTAAAAAAAAAAATAAAAAAAAAGAAATAAGAAAAAAAAAACAGGCAGATATTGTAGAGATTAAGAATTAGAAATTCGTCAGAATCTCTCAACAGCAGAATTGGTGAGCTTGAAGACAGGCTATCTGAAAATACTCAGTCTGAAGAGAAAAATGAGTATATGAGAATGAAACACTTCTTCAAATTCTAGAAAATAGTGTCTAAAAAACAAATCTAAGTGTCATTGGCCTTAAAGAGGAATTAGAGGGAGAGATGGGAGAATAAACTAGAAATCTGTAACAAGCAGAATACTGGAAACTATGGAAATTAAATAATATGCTCTTGAACACTCAGAGGGTCAATGAAGAAACTAGAAGGAAATTTAAAAAAAATCAGGAAACAAAAAGGAAACAGAACACATCAAAACCTTCTGCAATAACAGAAGGAAAGTTTGTAGCTTCCCTTTGATGTAAGTGCCTACATCAAAAAATAAAGTTTTAAATAGACAGTCTAATGCTGCATACAGAAGAACTATCAGAACAAGAACAAAGAAAACTCAAAAACAGAACAAGAAAAGCCAATAGTAAAGATCAGAGGAGAGATACATGAAGTCCAAACCACAGAAAAATACGAAACATCACAAAAATGAAAGGTTACTTTTTGAAGAGACAACATTAACAACTTTAGCCCAACTCAGCAAAAAAAAAAAAAAAAAAGAATAAACTAAAATAAAATCAGAGATGAAAAGGAGACTTTACAACTGACATTTGAGAAATCTAAAGGATTACTAGAGACTAGTAGGAGAAACTATATATGTCAGCAAATTGGTAAAAGGAGAAAATACGGATAAATTTCTAGATAGATCACCTGCTAATATTGAACCAGGAAGGAATCCAAAACCTGAAAATATAGTGAGAGAGTTAGATGTAATGAGCAATATTGGATAATGCAACAAAGTGACTACCATCAACAGTAAATTAGGGTGCATTTCAAAACAACTCAGAGAGTAGAGTTAGTATTCCTAACACAGAGAAATGTTAAATGCTTGAGGTGCTGGATACTTGAATCACCCTGATTTGATTAATTTACATTGTATGCCTGTATCAAAACATCACAGGTATGCTAGGAAGACATACAATCATTGTGTGCCAATAATACTTAGAAATAATAAATAAAATTAAAACCAGTAAAAATGTTCATGTAGAAAGCATGAAAATGCACGTTCAGCTAAACACGCAGTGCACAAAATATCATGGTTTCAATATTTTGATATGAGTGTGACTACGCATATGGATACTAGGTGTGTGTGTCTTTTATGCACATGAATATATGTTCATATATAACTCATTATTTCTATACATATCATATGTATTATATAATAAATAAAATGCTAAATAGATGGTAGACTTTGTAGTAATATTTTCTAATTATATGTTTTCTCTAGAGATGAGATTTTCTATAATAAAATATGAAAAATAATTGTATGGAATTAGTATCTAAATTCATCCCATTATTTTTAAAAAATCTTAGTCATTTTACTCTGTCATATATAACAGACAACAAGATCTGGGTACATTCCATAATAATCTGTTTTATTACATAACAGTTTATTTATCATAGACGGTCCCCTCTATGCTGACAAGTTTCAGATAAGTGGGTGCTGAATTTTATGAAAGGCTTTTCCACATCTATTCATACATTTATAAATTTTTGATACTTTAACATGAACAATTGCATTGAGGTATTTATTTCTATGTCTCTTTAGATGGCTCTAATCTAAGGAGACATTACTTTTTTCCTTAAAGAAATGCTTTGTGCAGGTGACTTTTGTGATCTGACTTCTTACTATTGTGAAATTAGTTTAAATCTTATCACTTCTCTGAATGTCATAAGTGATGTTTGAATTATTTAGAATAAACCCGATGTAGGTGTTTATTTATGATATGCTTCTAGTGTATGAGTTAGTAACCTAAAACAACCTTTTCCAAAAAGTTCAGAGAGTTTAAGCTTATAGAATGATCTGAGGGACTTCTGTGATCGGTGAAGTTTGGAAAACAACACTTACCATATCTGCTTACTTAGAGAATTACAAGACATGTAAGCAGTGAAAAGATTCTTCAGAATTTTGCAGAATACATTTATCTTTTTTAGTCAAGTATTTCCCAAATTTACTGGACCACTGAAACATTGACTCAGCACAAATAGCTTATGAAGCCATTAACAAAACTGGAAAATGTTTTGTCTTTTTTATGAATGAATATTTTTGAAAGATCAATTTAGAGGTTCTTCATTTGTGATAACTTAGAGGTTTATCAAACCTATGCTGTCCTTTGTAATTTATATAGGAGTATAGTTTCTAACAGGAGCATGAGAATATCCCTATAGAATAAAAAGACATCATCTTTTCAAACCTAAATAATAGGTAAACTTCAAAGTAGACACAAGTGTTCCCTTTAGCTATCTCTTATATCTGCAGCGATAGTTTATTTCTGACACTTCCAGTTTAAATTAAACAAAAGCCCAAAGGCAAACATTTCAACAAAGGGATATAAAAGATAAATGATAACAGAAAAGTAGAGTTTTAAATTTTCAAGTGGTGATGGCATTTTACACGTATACAAAAATGAAAAAAATTAAGAGCTTCATGATAAATTGCATATTCCTTACTTGAAGGACAGCAATTCTGAAATTTCAATAGTGTAACATGCTTGAGGAATCTGGTTAAATGAACTTTGCGATATCTGTGGAAGAGAATACGTAAAGCAAATTAAAATCATGGAGGCAACAGTTCAGTGGACACCACAATTTCTTTCCTCTTTTGTGACTACTTAATACTCTAATTAAAAATCTTTCTTATCTAAATTGCAGCAGCACCTACACACTCTACCTAACATCGGGTGGCCTTCCACCCTGGTGGTTGGTATGCAGGAAGTGAAAGATGATTTGCAGATAGAAGCTTTTAAAATTGCTCCTTTATTAACTACAATGACACAATGCTTCTTTCATTTCTTTAATACACTTGCTCACTCAGAGCTCCTTCTGAGTCTTAGAATTCTTTGTCTTCTCTCTGGAGGTCAGGGAATCGATGCAAGGTATTTCTGAGAAAGTTATATGACTTAGCAAATCTTCTATTCATAGTTTTTCATTCCCCTTATGTAATAATGGAGCAAAGGATGAAGACTAATAGTTATTGAGCAGCTAATAAGTATAAACACTATGATGGGAGCATGATATACCTTTTAAATCTTAAAAACAAACCTCCAAACACTTTTGTTTCGCTGATGAACAAAAGCGTAGAAAGCTCATTTAGCCAGTAAGTGGTCAGTTTGCACATGAACTCAAATTCTTCTTGCTTTCCCGGGAGTGTCAACCTTTTTCTTCCCTGCTATATGTTGGAAGAAGAGCTGTTGTGGGGCACACATTAAATACACAAACACTAATGAAAACTAAAGAGTGAAAAAAAAAGGAGGGGTCTATGAATAATTTTCCTGATATCTGACACCACAGGTAAGCACAACAGTCCTCACATAATCCATATGTGGCCCCTGGGCCACAGGTTGGACACCCCTGCATTGTTTTTCCCACCCCATCATGTTATTTAGTATATGCAAATTTCTTATTATTTTTAAGTATACTTTAACATATCCAGGATCATGGTCCTTCAGAGAATACTCACTATCTGCTCTGTTTCCTTGGCAGAGGTGAAAAATGAGGTTCACTATAGTTAAGATTGAATTCTCTCATCCATCTTTTGTGAGAGGAAAAGGTAGGATTAAAATATCTATTTTTCTATTCTACCTCTTGGTGTTTTTTCCCAGCATCTTGCTTCCTGGGGTATGCTTGGTCTGTTGTTCGCATTATCCTGTAAGTCCTTTGGGGTATAAGGAGGTCTAGTACACCACCTCCCTCCCTATAATATTCCATTGAGTACCCTTAGTTAGAAGTCGGTTACATTAAAATCTGATTACGCACTAAAACATGATACTCCCATCACGACCTGACCCTCACTTGACTCAGGGGATGTGTGAGCCTCATGCTATCTTTTCAAGGATGTCACTGTTTTTATTTTAGGTCTTGGTACCCTAAGAAAACCAAACAAGAGTTTCAGCCTGGGCTCTATTGTTCTTATTGGTTCATTGTTATTGAAATGAAATGTAATATAAACCAGGACACTTGCATAAAAATAGGGCTATAACAGTTAAAAATGGCAAATAATAAGATTGTACAAGCCATCTGAGATGAGTCAATTAGTGCCATTGATAGCCTAATAATATCTGCAGTAGCAATATGGACATTAAAAGTGTGACTCAGATTTTTTTCTTTTCTTAATCTCCCAAAACGTTTTGTTATTGTAGTCCCTTTTATATATTATTCTTTCTGAGTCAGTAAATTATTATGATATTTTTTTTATGTTTAGTCATGTTTTGCTAGGATAGCCTAGCAAATAGTTCTTGATTTATTAAAACCACGTCAGAATGTATATAAAAAAAAAATGAGCACACTGTACCCCACATATACATGAATGTATTCATGATCTATGTGCATTTGACTTAATAAAAAAAGCCAAAAATGAAATAAAATAAAATATATAAGTAAGTAAATAAAGTATTTACATAATAAAATAATACTGGACAAAACATAAATAAATAAAAAAAACACCTCACAACTGAGAACAATACTTTATTGTGCTTTGTTTTTGGTGTTAAGGAGTATAAAGCACTTTGTTTTAGAATGAATAGATGAATAATAATAAGCTCTTCAAAAGGACACTGTTTCAAAATCCATTTTGTCTCTGTGACCAGGATTTTATTTGGGCATCAGCTGGGTGACTGACACCAGGTGCCAGGGCAAGAGGCAGGCTTGCCTAACGATGAGGCATGCAGTTGCCTGGAGATCTCAGGAGTACACCAACTGCCTGTATGCCACTCCCGAGAGATAAGAAATACAGAAACTGACCTAAAATGAATCATTCATAACTTCTTGAAAATATTCAGAGAAATAAAATGTCCCCATTCATTCAAATGTTCAGAGTTTTAAAATATGAATTATACTGAAGAGATTCATATTTATTCCCTTCATAGTACATATTTGCAAATTAATGCCTTTTTTTTCTTTTTTGTCAACAGTAATTGAATACGTGGTTTATTCTAGGCAGTTTTCAAACTACTGTGTACATATTTCTGATTTAATCCTCACATCAAGCCAGTGGGGTAAATACTACTGTTACTAACCTATTTTCAACAGGAAAAAAAGCTATAGAGAGGTTAAAGATGCCTTACCCAGGGTTTCGTGTCAATGTGACGATGAGTCTGAGATTAGGAACAAGCATGTGGTATAATAATCCATGAACTTAGCAGCTAAGATACGTTTGTTATTTCTTTAAAGTTGCCACTCTTACTCTGCTGCCTATATCAAGTCCTTTAAAGGAGTATTTTTCTCTTACAAAAGTGCTGGCATTATGAGGTAAGGACCTCTTCATCCTACGCAAGACTGAGCTGGAAGGAGAGAGTGCAGAACTTTAATCATCTAGGAAACTTCTTTCCACCTCAAAATGGTGGAGTGTCCCTGAGAAAACAAACAAAAAAAAACAAGACAGCCAAGTGAGAACTGGCCAGCTTCCAGAACGTTCCCTTCCTTGGAGTCAGGGCCAGGAAATTCTTACCTGCTGTCATAGGAGGTAGCAATGAGCAGAAATAAAATGGAATAATTCAAAACACAAATAATATCAGAATTGTTCTCTTATACAAAGGAGATTTGTCAGATATGAAGGTGGATCATTGTCTCATAGCTGAGACAGAGCCTGCAGATACTCACAAACACCTTTAAAAGTCTGTATCTACACACATACATAATACGGGCATATACTTAAATATAGATTGTATATAATATATACTAATATTTTCGTGCATATATTAGTACATACTACGTTCACAAGATGGGCATAAAGGTCATGAGCAAATTGCCCCCCTGTATAAAGGTTTTTAAAAACTTGTGTGTATATGGATATATATGCTATAAAAAGCAAAATATTCAAAACAATCTTATTAACACAGTTGGCTTGATTAATAAATGACATACATTAACCAATCAAACTTAAAAAGCAATTAACTTTTCTATTTTTTTAATACATTGTAAAAACCAACAGTGAGATGAATCTTATTACTTGTTTCTTTTTATTATGCTTTTTGCAGGTGGGCATTCAAAAACTCTTGAGAAGGTTGAAAATACAGCATTGTCAAAACCTTTTTAATACTCTCTGTTGTGCTCTCTAAAAGCCCAGACCTCCACAAATTTAAACCAGAGGGATCCACAGCCTTAGAAAGTAAGCACACCCACGCTAAGCTTAATGTTTTATACAGGCAGATTCCACGCCAGTATGCCTGTTCTCCTCAAACCTTCCAAAGTCCCTGCATAGATTTCGTAATTCTGAATCTTTCTTTCTCATTTTTTTATCAGTCCTAACACAGCAGGAGTATTTAAGAACAATACTAATTATTCTGAAAGGACAGTTTTTGGCACTTGTCTCTAACTTAGACCATTTTTCTGGGCTGAGAATAAGGAAAAATCCTCACTCAGTTCTCGGTGGTTTCTAGTTGATTGACTTCTAATGAGGCATCTGACATCAGGAGAATGATGAGGCTGAAAATGTTTTTCCTTTTCTTCGACTTAAGGCAGTCTGATGCTGAGTTTGAATATTTTTGCGTAGCTCCTTCAATGTGTGAAAGTAAATATGTTTTGCATCAAATATTGGCAGCGTTCCTTTGCTAATGACATGAACGTTGCTTCGCTTGTTCACACTCAAAGACTCAGTCTTCTTATCCAAGAAGTGGGGTTCTTGTCAGTTGTCTGGGAGTTTGGCAGTCTTCATAAATAGCATCCCTCTGTCCTGCCCAAGTTCTGAAGAAAATTGAGAATATATTACAAAGAAGTGGCAGACGGAGTCACAATTTTCACCTAAATTAATAGTAAAGACTAAGTGAAAAGGGTATAGCTTGGTGTCGGAGTCAAATGGATCTGCAAGATGAACCTCAGACAGAGACATCTCACCGTCCGCACGAGCCAGACTGGACACGGGAGGAAAAGATCACTGTGAGACTAGACGTGAAGGCAAAGATCACCCGGAGAGGCTTCACTTTCTGATTCCTGAGAGGACAGAAGGAGAAAAGGAAAAAGAAAGAGCAGAAGTCATTCTGCCAGATTTACTGTCCTCAGATTTACTGGTTCATTAAATCATTTGGTCTCTTCTGTTAGAACAGTGATTGAAGGTGACAGAGAGGGACGGGTTCATCCTGGGGGAAGCTTCAGGAGTTGGAAAGAACTATCCTCCCATAAGGTTCTCCCAGGTTTTTGAGGTCTTGTCCTTCTGTGTTTGGACATTAAGCTGATTATCCATCAGGGCTACGGCCACCCCCAATGGAAGGGAAGCAGTCATTTCTCAGGACAGACTAGTGTGGAGTTTCTCGTACACCCTTCACACCAGCCACCCTCCTTTTGAATTATCTCCCCCCCCTACAAGTGGGTGGTTTACATTTTGCTCTCAGAAGCCTCCAGAATGAGTCAGATTGAAATGCTAAGGAAATGGACTGGAAGGTGATACTTTATCCAAAGCTGATAATTCACACCCTGATTGCTTTGTGTCCTCAAACTATGCCCTGCTATATTATTCAGGGTAGCCCATTGGGGCGCTGCAAAAAGATCCTTGTGATTCGATAAAAAATTTCTCCCAACTAGAGATTCCAGAAAGAACTTAATTCAAATAGTATATCCCCATGTTCATTAAAGTTGTTTCTTTATGTACCATGTATTAATGTCCAAATGAACTGAACTCCCTCTGCAAATCAAAGACAATTTTGCAAATTAAAGATTATATATTTGTGCATTTATAGTCATAGACCACGTGACTGTATTCAGTCAGGGACAGACCGCAGATCTGAAAGTGGCCCCATATAATTATAATGAAGTTGAAGGGTGTTAATTTCTATCACCAGGTGATGTAGCCTTTGCAAAGGTAGCAGAGCATGTTACTCGCGTCTTTGTGGAGATGCTGGCATAAGTGAAACAATTTCGCTGCCGGTCATACAAAAGCTTTGCACGTGAAGTTACATATAGTACATGATGCCAGATAAAGATATTAAATGACTGTGTTACTGGATTTGTATTTACATCCTATTTTAATATCATTTTAGAGCGTGCTTCTTCCACTTACTAAAAACAAACTGAACTGGTAAAACGGCCTCAAGCAGGCTTTCGGGAGGTATTCCAGAGGAAAACATGGTCATCACAGGAGATGACAATTTCACATGTGGTTTTGCCCCTGAAGACCCTCCAGTGGGCCAAGACATGGAGCAGGAAGGCAGAGGGAAAATGGGAAATTATACATAAATGTACCTTTATTTACAAATTATTCGTTACAAAATGTTACCAGATCTTTACAAAACATGTTCTACCTGTTAGCCACCATTGTGCACACACACACTCAAGGTGAACACATTCCAAGATAGCTGTTGTTATGCAATTTTTACTATGTATGGAGACTTTTGGAACATGCTGTATTATATTCATAGAATGTAGAATTGTCAAAAGCTATAGAAGGTCCTCATTGGTCTGTAGCCTGGCTTGCTTGGGAGTAAGCTCCTTGCAGACAGCCCTCCTAGCCCCGAGCACTTATTAGACAGCCCTCCTAGCCCCGAGCACTTGTTATGCCCCTTTATTCTCTCAGTTCAGTTTTCAGTAAGAAAGAAAATCACAAGGCATAAAAAGAAATAGGAACATATGACCTATTCAAAGGGGGAAAAAAAAAGAATCAACAGAAACTGTCCCTGAAAAATACCTGATAACAGATTTACTAAACACTTTAGCACATTAAAACAATTGTCTTAAATATGCTTAAATATGCTGTATCTTCTTCCTTGTCAAATTTAAAATTTTGCAATGGTGCAACCCCAGCTCCCAGATTTTGTGTTTTTTTTTCTTTTATATTCATATATATATCTGTTTTATTTCCACTTAGCCCTTGCGTCTCCTACTTTTGCCACCAAATTGAAAATTGAGCCAGTTTCTTTTACTTTGTGTGAAAGTAAATGTTTTGCATCAAACATGCAGGAATTACATTTTCAATTTCATATCAAAATGACCCTTTCCGAGGCCTCCTATTTTTTGAATTACTGTTCAAGGTGGGAAAATTTTTTCACCAGTTCAGAACCAATATAACATGTGGTGGGAGGTGGTTATGAAGCCCCTGGTCTAGCAGAAGAATGTTAAGTTTGGTTCTTTCTCAGTTTCTTTTTTGAGTGGTCTGACTGCCTAGTCAGACCTACCATCTACATGTTATGGCCTGATTCTTACCCGTGAACTCAGCACTCAGTCTGGCACCAAAAAAAAAAAAAAAGTGTAGTTCAAATCCTTTAATGTCTCAAAGGCACATTGGGGACATTGGCAAAATGTTTGCTTCCCTTCTGGTTGATTTTTTTTGCTGATGGGAAGCTGTACTTCTGAGGTAAGCTACCAGAACTTGTTATGGAGGTTTTCTGCACTACATAAATGCAAGTCTCAAGACCCTCTTGAGATCTGTAGAGGGCCTGAACCTTTGCTTAAAGACCTTCTGTGTGACCACCGTTTGTTTTAATCTCTGTGTGGATGCTGTGACTTTACTGAAGCCATCTACCTGGGTAGCAGGTCCTGTTTGAGGCTCCAGGGGCTCAGGCATCCTCGGAAGCCCTCCTTGCCCAAGGACAATGCTTTGGATAAAGGCTCTGCCTGTTTGGCTGAGGCAGGTATAGCCCCAGTGCCAGTCACCTGGAGCTGCCCATGAAGGAGCCCCGATGCTATGCAGATGACTGCTGCACTGCACTGGAAGCAGTGCCAAACGCTTAGCACGGCTCAGGGAGGCCTCATGGTCTGTCCACAGCAGATAAAAGCCAAAGGCTTATGGACAGAAATCTGCCTGGGCTGGGATAAACCTTTACAAAGCACCCAGATAAGAATGTTCTTTCCACCACTAAACTTATGATCCCAAACCATGTTTCTCAGCCACATCAACAACCTCTTTTTTAAGGGAATCTTCAGCTTCTCCACTTTTTCTCCACTCCTTTTCTTTACTGCCGGAACCTCTGAGGGGGCCTAGGAATTGGCACCCTCGCTGCCCAGGCATTTCCTGGTCTGCAGAGATTGAGAGATAGGCCATATATCAGGAAGTCCCAAATCACCACGTGTGAATTTTCAATATTTCTGTCAAACCCGTTTCACCAGGAGTGACTCCCACACCGTACTTTGAGAACATAAAAGGATCCAAGAGAGGAAGAAGGAAGAAAGTTTAGGAAATGTATTTTTTGGACCATAGTGCATAGATCTCATTCATGAGAGGTCAGCCCACCCACCTCAGATCAGACCTCTCAGGCGTCTCCACATCACTACTTGGAGAGATTATCAGGGACTTCCAGAGGTGAGGGGCAGAGCAGATGGGGGTCTTTCTTGCATCTGAGCAGCCTGGGGGAGCTTGAGAGACCTCACGGATGGTCCAAGAAGCAGCAGAGACAAGACCTTGGGGCTGGCCCTTCTTCCAACTATTTCTAAGAAAAAAAGAAGCACAAGTGTTTCCCACTGATAGGGTCTGTGTCTGTGAGAGCTGTTAGTCCAGCAGAACGCAGCAGCGGGAGGTGGGATGGAGAGAGCAGGTAGCTGGGAAGAAGGTGTGAACACCTCGGGCTCAGGGAAGAGCACAGTCACCCCTTGAGTGTGGAGAGGCCAGAGACTTTCTTTCATATGGACAGTAATATCAAGTGGGCAGGGGGTACTGTCCACTCACAGTAATGCCCCACTAATAGGTTTGCCCTGAGGACTGGCCTGGCAATGCCTATAAAAGGCTCAGGACAGCATTTTTACTGACATCATTTTGGCCAGTGCCTGCACATTTGACATTACAGGACAAATTCTCATTGAACGTCTTCATCCCCTTCTTTCCTACCGTTTATTACACACATCCCACCCCACATCTGACCTCTCACCTTGCATATACAGTCATTTTTGCTACATTGCAACGTATGTTCCTAAAAGCCACTGCTCTGGGTAACATCATGCCCTTCATCAGGGCTTTGGATAAAGTGGCTTAGGGATATTCATAATCAGTAACATATTTTTCTTTAAATAAAAGTATAATAAAAATGGTAGCACGGTTTTACATGTTAAGTGGTTAAGAGATACTTAAATATTACAATAAATACAGCACACGGAGTTTGCTCCCAGTGGTAGGCGGCTGTGATTATGCAGTGGTGGAAGGAGAGTTCTCTGAAATCAAAGGGAAAGTGGTGACAGCAGATGTGGATGGGTGTGGCGCACGTCCCCGAGAGGTGGGTGCATTTGCTTGCTTTGTTTTGCCCAGCTGGCTCTGTTCAGCTCACTGCAGTCTTGCAGCTTTCTCTGTTTACCTAGCGCTTGTCATGGAGGACAATTCATACAAATGAATGTGACGTTTTTATGATTAAATACTATGGACTTGATGATGATACACCAATTGTGTTGGAACAAGTTCACATTTTCAAAATGAGCGGAACTAACAGCATATGTTTATAAATGAGAAGACAACTATCTTTTGGCTGGCTTTGAAATGGCATAATTTATAAGAATATGATCTCCTAAGTGCAATACCAACAACCTTTGGATGTAGGCCATGAACGTTGGCCGAAGGAAATAGAGAATAGGGGAGCGAATACTAGAGGCTCTTGTTGGAGAGCTATAACATCTCACAACGGTTTTCAACTCTGCTGAAGCTACGTCTTAGGACACAGACAACACCTACAGGGTGACTGTGCATTTTGAAGAGGAAATGGAAAAAGAGGAAAAGAAATGGCTCCAATCAATTCTTAGCAGTGATAAAGGAAATGTGACTCATTCTACTCCGTCATGCAATTGATTTGAAAAGTAATTTGGTCTTTTTTTCACTAAAAACTGAGACATAGGAATATTGGGGGCAAAAAAAATTACAACACCTACCAGTCAAAACCACCAAATCCTTTCAGTTCAAGTTTGATTAAAAAAGAAATTTCTATATCCTTGTTTCTGGAGTGAGAAATAACAAAAAAAAAAAAAAAAAAAAAATCCAATCTAATGTGAAATATAAAGGTTTTTTAATTATTAAAATATTGAAAAGGGAATGTATTAATTATTTATAAGACATATCATCAATGACTGGAGGCAGATGCCAAAATAAAAAGTTTCTCTTTCGTGTTACAAAAAGTGCTGTCAAATGAAGTTGACTGATCATGGCGGTAATGACAATAACAAGAAATTCAGAAGTCTTTACGCTTTGGAAACATTTGATGTTAATGTATTTCTGTCACCCTTTGAATTTCCTTCTTTACCATTGGTGTTTGTGGGTGGTGCCCACTTTTCCATGTCTTCAGATGGATGCGCTTAGAGAGTCAGGGCAGCCTCAGTTAGGTCCACGGGCATCCACAGCATCCAGCCCTCTCGGTCCACAGACAGCTATTTTAGTGAAATATATTTTGGGCAATGAGTTATTTGACATAATGTACCCATTTTCGTTTGGAATCAGGTAGATGGTTATTTTTAGAACTTACTCTAAACAACTTTTCTCCAGCATTTAGCGAGTATCACACTACCGTAAATATGTCAGAACACCCCGTGAGAATCCGAAAGTCCTTATTGGAAGCAGGTGCGTCCGGTCCTCATGGGCTTCTGAGGACCCAGACATCAGCCTGTCACTGTCTCTTATCTCCTCTCCTCATCCATAGGCTCTAGCGAGGAAGTCTCTCATTGCAATCCTTCTATTTTCCAAAAGTTAACACAGTGCTAAGCAACTTCTCCCTATCATCCAATGAAATGGATTGAGATCATTACAAGAAGGTTAGGGCTGAACTGGCTCCGTCTGACATTTCATATATTCACATAATCAGATAGTGGCTACAACTTCTACTCATTTTAATGTTTTGAGTTCAGAAGGGGACATGTTCTGAATTTTATTTCTCCCTCCTTTTTACTGTACCAAGTCAGTGTAGGTTCACTGTGAACTCCAATGTGGTTGTTTTTTTTGTTTAGAATATTGCATCCCCCAGCTCCTCCCCCCCAAACTAAATTCATTATATACTTTCACAATAAAAATGCAACAATCGAGAATAGAAATAGCCTGCAAAGGTGCCTGACCCCCACTGTGCCTGACACCTCTGAAGTTAGACTTAATATTCTTGTTTCCATGTTAAATCCAAAATGGCTCAGCATCACTGGTTTCCTAGGAAACCCTGAAAAAAAAAAAAAAAAGGTCTTTACATAACTCACTTTGCCCACTGTTGGAATGCAGCCACTTCTGGGGAAAGGCTGCAGCTGTTCCGCTGCCTCATAGCAACACTACACAACACAGTGGGAGGAAAACAAAAGAACAATGTACTTAAATTAAACTGCCCTCGGGAGAGTAAGGTACCAGGGCAGAAGGTAATAGCTTAGACCTGAGCATATCTAGTTAGCTAACACACCTGCTCTGAAGGGGAAGGTGGTTCATTTTTAATGAAATCAAGAGAACTGGTCTTTGGTTTCATTTTCCCCTTTACAGGCACTGGTACATACTGAAATGTGTTCATTTAAATAGTTCTGTTTCAGACATACATACTAATGAAAATGTACTTTTTACAACTATTTGATGATTTTTAATTCAAAACAACAACAACAAAAGAACATCCATAACAAAGAACGAAAGTGAATTGGGTTATATTTTTGAACAATTCCTACTATTTTTCTGTAAGTCCGTAACATGTCACCCAGGCCACCACTTACGTAGAACGCTCAACTCCCAGAGGACCATGCAGGAAGCATTGTTCCAAGCTGGCTCCACTCTCCCCTTGTAGCACAGAAACAAAATACTTGCTCATAGCAGCCATTCTTGAACCCTAACCCAGAAGATTCAGGGTAGAAATTTGAAGCGGCAATATAAAAATTTCAAATAGTAAGAGAAACATTATGTGATTGGATAGACTCAAATGTGCCATGTAATTCATGTTCTGTAGTTTGTTCTGTGTATAGGCACCTGACCAAGAGAACCAATGAAAGCTTAAAATGCAGTTTGAGCAACTCTAAAGGAAATGGTCACCCTGGGGCCAAGGCACCAGTTCCCAAAGCAAGAACACCTTTTTCTCAGCACAAGGGCACCATCTGTTGGCAACTAACACAGGGCCTGCTTTCTTTCTGTGGACTGTGTCACTCAGAAGGGAAACCTATTTTTATACTAAAAGTCTTGAAAATTGGGAACTTTAGGGCGGCACCTGTGGCTCAAGGAGTAGGGCGCCAGCCCCATATACCTGGGGTGGCGGGTTTAAGCCTGGCACTGGCCAAAACTGCAAAAATAAAAGGGGGGGGGGAGAGGGTGGGGAACTTTAAGAGATCTTGTATAAATACTTCATTTTATAAAAATGATAAGAAATACTAGTCAGTCTTACATAATTTGTGGGGTCCAGCAGAGAAGAAAAAAATGGGCACCCCAGCTCAGAAATGAGGAAAAGGCAATATTAAAAGTACTAAACTGTAAAATATATTCCTTCCTCTCTCTCTGATCTCTTTCAACTTGATATGATGTCTTTTATTTGCTCGGTATTATCTATTCATTGTAATTCTATGCAATGAAAATTTACAGATAGAATAATTAGCATGAATTTTCTTATTCATCTTTATATTGTGCAATGTTAGTTTTAAGCACAGATGTAAGAGCATTTCGTTGGTTATGCAGGATCACTGGAATTATAGAGTCCACATTTTGTAAGTCATACCTGCATATACCTTTTCTTCTTAACAGAACAGTGGAGATACTGCAGGCAACTATCTCGACTGTTTTCACTTCACTTCTTGATACACACATATCCTATCAACCCCCTCTCTCCTCAGCTTACTGAGGAGTAAAGAAAGACTGGAAAGAAAAGGAAATATGGATTCTAATATCTCTCCAAATTTGCCATCATTTTTAGCAGAAGTGGTTGACTGGTGCATGGATGAAAGTAACACAAGTAAGGACGGCTCTGATACATTCCTTGATCCTTTGTGCTACCAGGCCATTTTTTTCTCTCTACATCAGAAAGCAACTTTTGGTTTGAAAAAAAAAAAAAAAAAAAATGTGGACTCTCAGGATACCAGGGTCTCTGCTCATTCAGTTAGAAATGAAATATACTTCCCTTGTGGTTTTGAGTCTTTCTGGAGTCCCAGACATCGAGGGTCCACTAGAACCTTGTGTCATGCTGTGTCACAGGTGCTGAATGGGGAGATGCAGTGAGGAAAGACAGTGGACATTGCCTGGTACGCAGCTCCTCTGCTTCCACGTAGGCTCTGTTGTCCCACCGAACTTCACTTACAAACACAAGATGAAGGATGAAATTCTAAAGAATCTCAAGATTAAACCAGAACCAGGGCCCTTCTGAGTGTGGGGTATTATTATGTGACCACACCATTGCATGTTCCCAGTGCCACCAGACAGGAGAAATGTTAAGTGATTTGCTTAATACCAGAAATGAATGTCTTCCAATCTTATCTCATTTCTAAGTATCAACTTCCATCTACTCTTCTTTTTTGGTTAATAAACTGACCTTTCTAATAATTCTTCAGTATTTGTTTTAGATCAAAGAATGATAGGGTACAAATGTTTGGAGAAGGAAGGATCCGAATGGTGATTGAATGCCAACAGCATTTCATTAGATAATTTTCCCTCCATCATCTTATTTATTATGATTCTGATTGGGTAAGGTGTGTTTAGTACATCCCTAAAGCTGAATACTCAAAACCTCAGTGATAACAAGTAACGCATTCAAGGTCAAGTAACCTATATGCTGAGTAATCATGAACAATGAAATACTTCATATAAACACAAGGAACTTTTATTTTTTGTTGCCGACTGCCCCTTTAGAAACTACTAGAGCAGAGCATTAGCAAGTGTGTAACTGGGAAGTAAGGATGACACATTTCTTTTTTTTTTTTTTCTTTCCTCTTTCTTTCTTTCTTTCTTTTTCTTTCTTTTTTTGAGGCAGAGTCTCATTTTGTTGCCCCCACTAGAGTACTGTGCTGTCATAGCTCACGGCAGCCTCTGACTCCTAGGCTCAAGCAAATCTCTTGCCTCAGCCTCCTGAGTTACCTGGATTACAGGTGCCTGCCACAATGCCTGGCTACTTTTTAGAGTTGGGGGTCTCACTCTAGCTTAGACTGATCTGGAATTCATGAGCTCAGGTGATCCCCCCCTCCCTGCCTCGGCCTCCCATCATGCCCAAACTGACATTTCTTATCTGAATGAATTCTGTGCTGCCTTAGACTTTATCTTGAGGATGCTGCTTTAGCCCTGGTTACTCAGAAAAGGGGGCATACATTAGTTTATTGGGAACTGTGGCCTCAAATGTGAGAGACAGAAATAGCAAAACATGTCAGGTTCAAAATAAAGACATTTCCTCAAGCTTGTCAGAATGGACTAGACATCCAGTCCTACGGAATCTTTCTTAAAAATGTAAGCATGAACTTTAGAACCAACCATTCAGCAGAGGAAGAAGTTTTACTTGCTGGAGTCTTCTAACTTTATTCAATTGTTCATCCATTGGACATCAACTATTCTAGAGTCCCGGGTGAACATGAAGGAGTGTCAAGTGAGTTTGCGCTGCAGGGTGTGAACGGGACTACCACATGTGCTGCAGGAGAGGCAGTGCCAAGATGCACCTGTCAGAAGCTATTTGTTCGTACAACTCTGAACTAAGCTATGACCACAATGCCTGTCTACTTTTTTTTTTTTTTTTTTTTTTTTAGAAACGGGGTCTCACTCTGGCTTAGACTGGTCTTCAACTCATGAGCTCGAGCAATCCACTTGTCTCGCCCTCAAAGAGTTCTGGGATAACAGGCATGAGCCACCACATCCAGCCGTCCTGAATTTTCTTTCTTGCTCTCCAGATTTGTTTGGTTTGGATGTCAGAGCCCAGTCTACAAGGTTGTCAATTAAGAGGATAAAACATTGACAATGGAGTCTCATTTTAAAGCATACATTCTATTCAGTAAAAAAATTACTGTGGTTCGTGATTGGCTTATGGCGATAAACGTCCCTAAAATTATCTTATGCAAAATAAGAAAATGGGCTTTTCAAAACAGAAATAAACCTTGAAAGAAATATTCCACAGACTATGAAATCCTTAAAACATTGCAATTCATCCCCCACTATATGGTGACTAAATTTACTGTCCTCTCAGAAGGAGAACCAGCCTTCTCATAACTCCTTGAAAATGTCTAATCCTTGGTAGGTGAAGGAAGTAATCAGTCACCACTAGAAAATGCCCAAGCATTTTATTTATGTAAATAATTTTTAATATTGTTAAAAAGGAAACGCTCCCATTAGTTTTGGTAGGGTTTTATTTTTATCCTTACTGTAGCTTCTAGCTGAATTATATAAAATTATGCATATCATTGATTATTGATAAAATAATTCAAAATAAGTCTAATTTCTCTGAATTTTTTTTCTAGATTAAGAAGATATAGACATCCAGTAAAAAAAAAGAAAGAAAGAAAGAAAGAAAGAAAGAAAGAAAGAAAGAAAGAAAGAAAGAAAGAAAGAAAGTTAGTTTATGCACCCATGAAGGGTTTAACAGAATTACTGTTTCCTGGATTAGGAAAACTCAAAAATGCAAATTACGAAAACACAGTGATCTCAGTGAGGATAGAATTAGGATCAGAAAGAGATGGCAAGGGAAGGAGAGAAGAAAGTCTGGAACAATATTTTAGCCCGAACAGTGGTGCTGTGTGTGTAGTTGTGAATTATTAAGCTTTCATTTGTGGAATATGAGACTAGCAGTTCGAATCACAAAAGGGGATAATGCTAAGTGATGTTCTTGTTTTTTCTTTCTGGATGAAAGGACTTAGGTGTGGTTTAGAACATGCAGTTCGGAATAAGAATGGGTTTGGGCAAACAAACCAACAGAGTATTATGTGTGTGCGGGATGGAGTTGATCAGAGAACATGATGGCTTTGCCCTTGCAGTTGGCTCCTTCAAATCATTCTTGGGACTGCTTACTATCAAAACTGAAAATCATTAGTAACTGGTTTTACCTAAAACCTTACCAAGTCAGTTGTCAGTTGCAGCTGCCGTGTTATTTCACAATAATTATAATCACTATCGTGATTCACCTCACATATTATTAAATCTATCACTTACATAGTTAATTAATGAAACATTCTTAGACAACTATTAAAATTTATAAATGCAATGTTATCTTATTCAATGAATAAATTTCTCCATAAATAGAAGTTTCTCTTCTCCTACCCACTAATGACTCATTAGTTTAATATTGTTAGCTGAGAACATGTTGCTGCAAATATTAATTCTCCAATGCACCCTTGTAGTTGATTTTTGTGTATGTCTGAGTTGATTAAGATGCAATGACAATTGTTGTAACCATCAAGAGATGCCAGGAAGAGAAACTTTAGCTTTCGGTGAAGTTAAACTGAGTCTGTTTGTGTTGAGATAGAGGACTTCTCCCCAGGAGCAAGACTTTAACAATCACTTCCTGCAAGGTTGCTGCTGCATGCCTGGAACCTTTCGCACTTGTTTTAAATAAGAACAATTGTCCTTGTTCCTGTACCAGATTGGGCTTCTTCTACAGACTCAGAATCACAAAGTGAAGCCTCAAGCTCTTTGATATCTGTATAGCATACAAAATTCTTCCTCTAATTAGTCAAATTATGGAAACTTTGAGAATTATCTCCATCAAAAGTCAGAAGGCAACATTCAGAATCTCTTTAAAGTGGTGCCCTTGAATTTCTAAATCACCAGTAACTGTGTCTGAAACCTGCCTACTTAAAACAGGTCATTCACCTCTTAGGCTTTACTTAAACAAATCCTATGCCTATTTTATGGGACCCCTGGGTATCATATTTGTTAGTGAGATATGTTTTTAAGAGAACTCTTCCCAACTTCATTGTGTCCAGTGGAAGAGCTATAAAAAGTGGTCATTTTCTCAGCTTTGCTGATTCCATACTGTTTGACTTCAGAGCTCTTAGCTGTTCTGTTTCTATATCATCATTACCTCAGAACCACCTGCATCTCTGAGGCAGCCACAGGGTGTGGCCCATCCTAGTGAGGTTAGGGGAGGTGAGAGGGTCTGAGACTGAGGGGGGAGGTTCAGTTTAATGTTTGGATTGGAGAAAACTCTATTGGTTTGGATCTAATTTTATCTTTCAAAATCAGACAAGAGTAAAAAGTTAGGACTACATGGAGGCCAATCCACACACGCCCTCACACTCTCACACACACAGAACTGCAGAGGCAGGCTCAGCTATTAGGAACGCTGCTAGTTCTGAACTTAAAAAACAGAAAGACTGGAGTTTAAATTTTAAGCTCAGAATTTTCTGAGGTGATTCTAGATGAGATCATTAGCTTTGCTTAGTTTCAGTTTCGCCTTAAAGAAACATAGATACCTCCTACCTGTACAATTGACCCCTTGCATATGAAAGACACACATCGAGTATAGCTACTGAAGTTCTAGGAAAGAAAACAGGTGTTAGGCTACTGATTATATCTCGAATTTTAACTGCTGCAGAATAAAATAAGTTTGGCTAGAATTTCCTTCCTAAGTAATTTTCTTAGAACAAGGTCTACTTATTAGTAATTTACTTTATACCAGCAGGTACTGATTATTAAGGAAATAATATGTAACATATTACACATATATTATGTATGTATATGTTGAATTTGCATAATACACTGCTTACGCAGAAGGCAGGCACAATACTACCCTGCCATCTTGTGGTAGCACAGAATATGAAGGCTATTTTATTTTCTTAAGGGTAGTGAATTTTATTCTAGTGCCATGAGTCCATGGCACCCTTTCCCCTCCCCCCTAATACATAAAACTAATTATTTTTTAAAAACACATGCACAGGAAAGGGAATTTTTTAGCATAAACATTATTTGACATCTTTGATGTTTTATTTTGCAGACAAATTGATGCATTTTTTTTCCCCCAGAAGAAACCACTGATTGATTCTTTCAACATCTTTTACTGAATGCATTCTAGGAAGCAGGCACTCCTTTAACAAGAATATTTATTTGTCCTTAAGTTATAACTGAGGGTAAATATTTTTACAATGTCCTGACCATAGCTGGGGCATGTGACAGAAATCCTTAGGTTGAGCCACCTTGCTTAGAGGGAGGCATTGACAGAAAGCTTACGAAAAGAGGAAACTCTGAAGCTGAGTCTTAAGAGAGGGGTAGAAATTAACCAGGCAGAGTAAAACTGGGGGGATCTGGGTAGTAGAAAAAGTGGAATCAAGGCAGGGGAAATATAACAGATTGAGATAACAAGTGCAAACTTACTTCTAATGTATTTACTGCTAACTTGCAAGGTATTTATACTGTTAGGTGCTGGTATACCATGGCAGATGAGGCCAATATTGTCCCAGGCTGCAATTTCACAAGGAAAATGATAAACATGAGATGAATGTAATCAAAAGGAGTAGATTATGCGAAAATAATCTACTTCTCCTTTACTTGGTTAACTCTCATCCTTCACCACAAGGAAGGGGTGAAGGATAATTAACCAAGTAAAGGAGAAAAACTGTTGGCTGAGAGGGGGAACTTCTGAGGCCTTGGGAATAGTGTTCAAGCCGGAACTGAGATTGTGCCACCATCCTCCCCGCCGGGAAGCAGAGGGCCATTCTCCTAGGTAGAACATGAAGTGTAACAGTTATGAGATGAGACTTATCCAGGTTAGTTTAATCCCATCACTTGATGTTTTAAAAAGCAGGCGAGGGAGGAAGGCAGGTAAGTCAGGGAGAAGAGCAGGAAGAAAGACAGGGGAAAGAAGGAAAAAATATCAGGGAACTGACGCCCATAGCAACCAGCTTTGAATATGGGTGACAGGGTCAGAGCTGAAATGCCCACGTGGCCTCTGAAAGTCAGAAAAGGCAAAGAGGTGGATTCTCCCCTGGAGCCTCCAGAAAAGAACGCAGCCCTGTAGACACCCTGATTTTAGCCCAGTGAAACCTAAACTATATGACAATACATGTTTTTCCTGTTTCAGCTACTAAGTCTGTGGTTAATTGTTATGGTAGTAACAGAAAATTAACATAATAGATAGATCCAGGAAGCCAGGTGTGCTACATGAAGGGTGTATTCTTTATTCTTTAGGCTTTTCTCTAGTTCAAGAAGGAAAAATGCCATAGAATGGTTTGCATATACAAAGATGGAACCAAATTGGTTTCACTGAGAATTGATGTGTGGGAGCAATAGTGGGTCCAGAGACACCTGTGGGTGAGGCTTTTGGGATTGCTCCTAATATATGTTAGTGATTTGAACTAGGGTAGATAGTAGCTGGGAGGGCGGAGAGATCCATTGCTGAAATATCTATGTGGAAAAATTGACAATGCTTGCCACTTGATGGATGGGAATGGTAGGAACACGTTGAGACTTAAAAGCAAACATCTGAATTTTACTCTGCAAATTAAAAAATAAATGTTTAGGAAAGAAAATCAAAGCTCAGAACAATCTTGAAAGGATCTAAGGTCATTCTGAGACCACCTATAAAAGAAAAAAAATAATAAAATCAGAGATTGGTTCATTAGTTAACTCGTTCCATCTTACAATGAAACTGGTGGGCATTGGAAGAACATAGTCAAAAATGCTCCTTAACAGAACATACTTTCCTCTCAAAACCTGATGATATTCAAGGGACAAAGAATAGAACCAAAGCAAAGAACCCTCCTTTTCTAAATTCACAGATTTTAGAAAGAGGAAAGAGGAGGAAAAAAGATGATTTCAAAGAGAGCCAAAGAATAATTATTAAAAAAAAAAAGGTTATGTAGTAAAAGACTGAGGAGGGAGATGTGACTTCACTGAATAAATAGTTTTTGAAACTCTATTTCTCATTAGTAGGCTGAGCAGGGGTATAAAACATTACCAAGAAAGAGTCACCTTGCTCTTAGATTCTAGTTGGAAGGAATACAGGAAAGTGAGGAATTTCAGACAGTCCAAATGAGGCGTACATTGTCACATGAGGTGTTATTAGTGATGCTGAATCTCCTTTACAATCTCTGTTGTTGACTCATGTTCCCTCCATCATAACTTTGACCCATTTTCTATGATTGTATACCACTATACCGATTTATAAGACCTTCTTGTATATTCCTGATGGCAGTCATATTTGCCTATTATGTATTTTGCAAATATTTCTCTAATTTTAATTTTTCCATGCAAACATTGTTCACAGTATCTTTTTTCTTTCTATATGCAAACTTGACTGAAACAATAAGAACTTTATAAGGAAGATTTGCAATATGTAATTTTATAGCATGTCTTTTGCATTTTGATTCTTTCTTATGAAGTCCTGATTTTTAAAGTGTATTCTTACAAATATATTCATCTATAATTTTTCAACTTTTGCATAATAATTATACATTTTTGTGGGACATGTGCAATATTTTGATACATGCATACAATGTGTAATGATGAAATCAGGGTAATATTTTTAATATTTAAAAATGTGCTATTCATAAGTTTTAAAATAGGTGTCCCCTGGGAAACCATCATCGTAATTAATAAAATAAACATATCTATTATTCCAACTCTTTTCTTTGGCCCCTTTGTAATCTGTCCCACCATCCTCCATATCCTTCCCAGGTAAACATTGATCTCTTTCAGTCACTGATAATGATTTTGCATTTCTAGAAATGTATATGAGTAGAAATTTGCAGCATGCACCCTTTTCCTGTCTTTTATTAAGCATAACTAAGTTGTTGAGATTTACCCATGCTATCATGTGTATTAATACCTCCTTCCTTTTCCTGAATACCAAGTAGTATTCCATCATGCAGCTCAAATTATGTATCCATGCTCATGTTGGTGAACAGTTGTAGTTTTCCCCACTTTGGGGCTGTTAAATGTTATGAGCATTTATGTTTGAGTCTGTGTAGACACATGATTTCATTTCTCTCTGCTAAGTACCTAGAAGTGGAATGGCTGGACCACATGATAGGTGTACATTTAACCTTTGAATAAATTGTCAAATTGTTTTCCAAAGTGATTGCACTCTTTTACATACCCACCAGTAGAATATAAGCTTCCAGTTTCTCCACATCCTTCCATTAACTATTATGATCATTCTTTTTCATTTCATCCAATGCAATATATGTGCTGTGGTATTTCCTTGTGGTTTCCGTTTGCACTTCTCCAATGACTAATGGTGTAGAGCATCTTTTCCCCCCAGCTTATCTGCCCTTTTGTATCTTTTTTAATTGTGTATTAAGATATTGCCCCCATTCTTGATGTTATTTGTAGAATCTGGTTGAAAATTATTGTAGTCAGTGTTCATGATTCTGAACATCAGCCAATCAGTGAAAAAACATGCTATTTCAAAAGTCAAACAGTAAGCAAAGGTCCTACTCCATGAACTCATTTTTGAAAGCAAGACACTTAACCACAACCTCACCATGTAAGCACACTTCCGCTGCTGACATCAAGCCCCTCTCGACCTTGAAAGCCTGCCGGTCTCTGAACTCTACCTTTTCTGAATCCCTTTATACAATAAGCTTCCTGTCTCACAATTAAGGAAGCAGTGCCTAAAAAGCATAATTCTCTTTTACCTAAGTAATAAATTCAGGGTTTTTTTCCCCCGTAAGTGTTGAGTGGTGTCCTCTCCCCTCAATGCAATTTGATTTATTGAAAATTTATTTGTGTGTATTTTTTATGACTTAGGAAAAGTCTGTACTTTTGATGAGGAAAAAACATTTTTTTATCAACATTTATTGACAAGTCTATTTTTCTCCACTTAAACATCTTCTTTATTATAATCTACATTTCTATATATTCTTAATTCTCTCCAAAGCACTTACTAATAGTTTTCTTTGCATTTACAAATTTTTCTAGAAAATAAAGTGCAAATTAAGTGTAATTCTGTCTTCTTTTCTCCTTAGATATCACATTCTATTATTTTCATCCTCTTATTGGATAGTTTAATTAATTACCAATATACTCGGTTAGCACTTGACTCATCCCACACTTGACTGATAGCTTCTAAAATGGGGAAAACTTCCAGGCTAGATTTCTACAGGAAAAACACATCTTGAGAACCACTGGTTAAACCCAAACGAGGTCTGAAAGTGTTCGACACTAACAACCTGGTAATGTACCGAAGTCGATTTCTTAACTTTGACAAATGTAGCACAGTGATGGAAGAAGGTAATGTAAGGAGAAACTGAATGAGAAGCTTACAGGAATGCTCAGGGGTTTTTTTTTTGCAATTTTTTCTGTAGAAAATGTAGAAGTATTCAAAAATAAAATATTTGCTACATTTAAACATAAAACCTTAAAAATAAGCGTATTTGTCAATAGATATATTGAAGTAAATTTTCAATTAATTACGTTATTTCTACTTCTAGAATGAGACTATTTTGGTCTGTATTTTTTGTTCACGGTGAGTTGAACATGAAAAGTGCTCAAGAAATATCTGCCGAGCCATTGAGGTATACATAGAGCACCGGTGAGTAATTTTCTTTATTCCGGAGGAGAAACAAAGTGCATTCTCCTCTCTAGCCACCAGATGGAAGTATCAACACATCAATTAAAGTTAGTTTTTCGTGGGAGGTTAAAAACTACTGCTTGAAAATAACCTTTGAAAAATGTTGTGATATGATATTATTTTATATGTGTTTATATAAATAGTAAGGGAGAGAATTCCCAGTATTGTGATGAAGATCAAGAAATCTGTTAACTGGCTATGGCCCGGCCTTCAGGATACTGAAATATCCAGAAATAAACTAGAAAGAATTTCAGCCACTTATTTAAACATTTCCAGACATGGATGTAAGTGCAGTTGAACAGATAGCACATCTGGAGAATTAATGGACATCTATCTTACTGCAGACATGAGTGGCGCATGCGATGTCAAGAACTACCAAGGCATGGAAAGCTAAACTGATCTCTGCGACGCTGCCAGGGTTTTCCTTATGGCTGATGTTCTAAGTACAGGCGAACCGTTCAGACTGGATGCTGCCATCACAGGCCCAATCTGCGTCCTTCCTGCCACCTTCATGGGGACGCTTCCTATCATTCAGGAAATAAAAGGACATGCTGGTGTCAGCCAGTGCAGCGCGTAAGGATGAAGGCAAGTTGTAAAAGCAGAAAACATGCTAGAATGTGTTCATATCAAATCAAAGTTGGCTTTGTGGTATCCAATCCATCAATCTCATCCATTAGTTGAAAAATCAGGCATTTGTTATATCTTGGGTTCTATGCCAAGTTCTCTGCTCCTGTATAAACTCTCTCAATAAAGATTGGTACTGATATGAGGAAAGACCATATTTTTTTTTTTTCAGAAAAATTACATTAGATACATTTAACATAAAACAAAATCTAGTGACTCCACCATGATTTGACAGATTACTTACTGACTTACTACCACATGGCACATTTTGTTAGATGTTGATGGTAGTGAAATAAACTGATTAGCCTTCATCCATTTCCTCAGTCATAGACATTTTTAGATATGCATCCTCTGTAAAGTACATTTTTTTGCCTGCTGTAAAGGTCAAAACATCCTAAATGTCTGAAAATTAGACTAGAGAAGGAAGAATTACAGATAACTTCTTTGTAGAGAGAGCAACCATTGATATTGTAGAACACATCATCTTAAAGGTAAAACTTGGACTGCTTAAAATTATTATAACATGCAACAGTACCATTTCTAAGAATGCATTCTACTTGTATTTATTTATTTGTACACATAGTCATTTTCTGCAGTTGAAATTTAGACAAAATCTGAGTAGTTTTCCACGTTGACTGATGATTATTTACACAGTGATGGAACAAATCTCAAAAAGATTGATTCAATTTCTTCATCAGTGGGCAACTAAAACCACCCCTTGTATAATCTTCTTTCTCTTGTACTTCTACTCACCTATTTAAACTTAGCCTTATTTATTTAGAGCAAAAATTTCTACAAGAGGCATTTCCAAGACCCACATTTAATAGATGAAGGCGATTAATGCTTTCAAGCTTAGATGTGTAGTTGGGAAGCTCTTTCCCAGGAATGCAGAATCCTCTGAACCAATTCTTCTGGCTCAGAGGAACAATGCCTCTGCTTGCCAATTTTCCTACAATAATGACTACATACAATTATTAACAAATCTTTTCTAGCCTTTGGAAAATTACAAGATGGCATCTTTAATCAAGGAACACCTAAATTATGACTTATAGATGCTGATGATCTAGAGAGATAATCAATAGTCTGGAAGGACATAGCCAGGCTGGACCCTGTGATTAGGATGCAGGTGCAGTGAATGTGTGAGTCTCCACAGATGGTGTGAAGAGGCACAGGCCTCCTGAGCTGTTCTGCAGGGAGCAGAATGAGACACTGGGAGCAGCACGGCTAAAGAGACAGTTGTGCTCTGGATCCTCAACACAGCACATTTTTTTTTTTTTCCAGATACTTATTCTACATATAAAGTAACAAAGTGTAAATCTAGGTTGGCGTTTTTGTTGTTTTATATTCCTTTTGCTTTTGTTTATACAAGAGAAAATTTTGTCACTTGATATTGGACATAAAGGCATGTCGATAAAATATGTCAGAAAATAATATTCTACCTTTTTTTTTTTTTTTTTCTTTCTTTCTTTAGAGACAGGGTCTTGCTCCATCACCCAGGTTGGAGTTCAGGGAGATGATCGAAGCTCACTGCAACCTTGATGTTCTACACTCGAACAATCCTCTTGTCTCAATCTCCAGAGTAGCTGGGACTCCAGGCATGCACTATCATGTCTGGCTATTTTATTTTATTTTATTTTATTTTATTTTCGTAAAGACAGGTTCTTGCTATGTTGCTCAAGTTGATATTGAATTCTCAGTCTCCAGGGACGCTCCCGCTTAGGCCTCCTACAATTCCAGAATTATAGGAATGAGCCACCAAGACTGGTCATCCTATCATTTATACTTAGATATACATCAAGTTTGTTCTGGGATAATCAAAATATTTCAGTAAATTATAATTTTACGTTTTAACTAGTTTTTTTTTTTTTTGTTTGTTTGTTTTTTTTTTTTTTGATGCTATGTCCCTCGATTTTCAGGATTTCCATACAAAATAATGCATTTTTTTATGAAAAAGAAAATAAAAGAAAAATGAAGGTAGACATTATATTACCTTTTTTTTAAGCACTATTTTTGAACAATAGGAAAAAGGTCAAAAAAGGAAAAGGAAAAAATTTTATGGGTTTGTGAAAAACTCAGAGGGCAGCTCGTTATTCTAACTATGAACTGCTGGGTAATTATGTTCACTGTTCCCCTCTCTGATGTTTGTGTTTCTCACTGTCATAGAAACTTCACTGTCTAAGATTCTTTGAGATTCTGATTTTCTACTCAATTTATTCTCCTGTATTTAGAAAATCACTTTTTGGAAGAGAAAAGCACTTTAAATTGTCATAGCTAAACAGCATTTCTAGAAAGTGCATTCTTATTGGCAACAGCTAAAGCAGTAGTTTCTGTATATGAAGATTATGTGTTTGGGGCATCGCTGTCAGCACTGGCCATTTCTTTGCTGGGACCTAGTTTAAACCTGACGCGGAAGGAATCAGCAAAGGAGATATGATGACAAATGCATGCTTGTGGCTGCAGAAATTTCTTTCAAAAAGAACAACGCTAACAAAAACAAAGGCCAGTTGGAAATGCATTGGGGCCCACTCTTGGATCAGGTGAGATTATGCATGCTGCACCTCCCTGCCCATGCACAAGGAGGACTGGGCCATCCCTCTATTCACAGCCAGGGTGGTCGCCTGTGTGCAAAACATAAAGCAAACAAGGGCCAGCTATGGCCAGATGTGGGGGCTTTTAGGTTCACTGACGGTTCCTGGGGTATTTGGAGACAAAGTAGCTTGCGCATGTTCCTGCTTTCCACCAGGAAACCTGGAGACACAGAGGCTCAAGGAATCTGATCAGCCCCAGATTCTCAAGTTGGTCTTTATATGCTCCTAGGACACCATGCTCACACTTTCTCTAAGATTCATAAGGAAATACAAATGCCTTAGAAATATCACCAACTCTTACCACATCAAATTGCTATAGCAAATCTGGTAAGCCAACACATTGACCTTATGGCCCAAGACATCCAGTGATGTGTTTCCTGAGACAGTATTTTTGTGCCCTCTTCTGTACATGAATATCTAGGAAGACGGTATCAGTGTTGTCTGCTAAGTACACAGACATTTTGTTATAATATCTTTGGAAAAATAGAAAATTCTTTTCTTTTTCCAGAGGCACTTAATTTTACCTTATCCCCCTTCTCCAAATGCCAAGTTCCAAATTTAATTCTCTAATTTAGTCTACTAATTTCTGACTTTTTTTTTCATTTTGACTTTCTTTCTCATGAACCTAAAACACCACCACATAAATAAACGAAATCTAGAAGTTTAAAAGAGCATTTTAATGAACATGGTTTTGTAATGTTACATCAACCTTGGCATGGGAAGATGTCCTTCCCTTCCATGTGAACTTAGGAAAGACCTGGTAGTCAGTAAAAGTACTTTCAGAAGATTTAGTTCAAAATTTTTATACTCAGTGGGCAGGGGTAGTCCTTTGCCTCTCCTTTTTATTAAAAATAAGGCTGAATTGGGTGGCACGGGTGGCTCAAAAGGGTAGGGCACCAGCCCCATATGCCAGAGGTGGCGGGTTCAAACCCAGCCCCCGCCAAAAACTGCAAAAAAAAGGGGAGGGGGGCTGAATAATTTCACCTTCAGGTCTCCATTTCTAAAATTACATCCTGGGTTGGGTAAAGTAAAGAAGATAACCTTATTAGTAATGGTTTCATTTAATATAGCAATCGATTGATTTTTTTATAAATAGTTCACTTTCCAAGCTTGCTTTGAACTTATATTTGAGCACTGGAAACATTATTTTTATATGTACTGGTCAAATAAAACGAAACTTCATTGTACTCCATAGAAAGTCTGTTTACTAAAGTCAGTAAATCACCCTGCTTCTGACCTCAGCGCGAGGTTCAAACACTTTTTCACAGCCATTAACTTTTTCAGCGTTCCACCAAGCAGATGTAGCTTAATCTTTTCCATGCTAGATGATACAGCAGGTCCCCATCTGATGTGGTCTTTGTTGCAGCATGAAAATTGCATTCACCAAAATAGATCTGTCCATTTTGTTTACCTACTATAAATTCAAAATAACATTTTTTCGGAGGGGAGTCAATCAGAGACGCAGGGATTGGTATGATGTATCTCTAAGCATGTGCATTCCAAGAAGGCTCCTTGAGGTCCCTTATCTCATTATTTCTTCAGACACATGCTACATTCAGATATTCGAGTCAAATTCACACAGTAGAGTCACAAATCATCAACAGTATCAGAGTACATATCTTCACCCTTCTAAATCATTTTTCCATGAAATACATCAAGGGCTGTGTTTGCATGCATAACAGAAATGGAAAGAAATAAAGAAATAACCTAGGAAATTGGAGACGTGAACTTATTTAGTTATTTAATTTTGTCTATTATAGATGGAAAAAAATTACATTTTGCTGTTGTGAGACTAACAATAGTTATTTGACCTGTTGCTTTATGTAAAGATAGAAGGCTAACATTTTCATTGCTCATTGCCAGAATTTAAGTGCTAAGAAGAAATTGGTTTATATTGTCTGACTTAATTCTTAGAATTATGAGATTCAAGAATTGAACATGTAAATAAAGAAACAGATGTTTTAGAAAAATACACTAGCCTCCTCTTTTCTTTTATTAGACTGCTGTATTTTAGAATGTATATTCTATTTTGCAGTTGGGAGAGGGGATTTGTCCAAATTTTGATGTTCTTTAGCTCTAGAATGATTCCTTTCAGAATCTGGATGTCATATATTCCTGTAGTAAGAGGTGATGCTTTGGTTCTTACAATTCACAGAATAAGTGGTCTCTTCTCCTCTTCCCTCAAATTTGTAATATGTGATGAAATATTTGAAGTATGTGTGAAGATGTGAATGGCATTTGGAATCTCAATGACTCGGCTGTTCCTTTGAGAAATGATAATTATTATTGATTCCAACTAATCATTCAAAAAATATGTTCCAATTCCTCTCTTCCTAATTGGAGGTTGTAGCTGCCATGGGATTGATTTTCTTGTTGTTTTCTTGTCCCTAAGGCCTAAACTCTCTGTGAAAGATTTTATTTCTCTAGGCAACCAGCTGGTTTTTCACATAGATAAGGTCAATTAATTTGACCTTTGGTTCAATATGAAATGCATAATAAAAGCTGGTGCCCCGAGGACCGGATGTAGCCTTTCAAAAAAGCAACTTTCCAGGACAAGGAGCAATAATTTATTAGCTCATAAACCCCAGTCAAAATGCTTGTTGCCCAACTCAGCAATGGCCAGAAGTCTGTGAGTCTTTATTTACTTATTTATTTATTTATTTATTTATTTATTTTTATTTTATGCGATAGAGGAATGGGAAAACTGGCAAACTCCATCAAAGAAGCACCTTCCCCATTCAGGGACAGGAGGGAACAAAGCCAAAAACAAGGCTGTTGTTTCTTTAAAGTTCTATTCACACTTGTTGAATTTGGGCTTTTACTACAGCTCCTTTTCCACAAGACAAAAATTCTTGGGTACTTGATCTTTTGAGTATGAGATTTTGTTATTAAGTTGTGTTTTGTAATGTGAGTTATAAGGGATGTTGCAAAATTACTGTCAATAAATTGGAAGCAGAAAGTCAAAATTTTTATTTGTGATTAACTTCTAAAAATGACTAGTGCACAAAACAGTTATATCTATGGATCTATTTGATAGATCTACCTCTGAGTGCAGTTTTAACAAATTTATTACTTTTATATTTTAGTTTTTATTTAATTCTGTGTCACCATCATTCTGGATGCTATTAACATCCTTCATATGTGGTAATATTGAGAATGAATTCCTTTGTATGAATGTGCTATGAGTGGCCATTTGTGTCTAGTTTTATCCTATATTTTAAATAACACTCGATGAATCCCAATTACCTAAATCTTTGATCACATCCCCGAGTACGTCTCAGAAATGAACAATCCGGATCAAAATATATAAATATTTTAACATTATCAAGAACTATCTTCTCTGTGGATTCAGGTTATTAGACCTACAAATATTTTCTCCCATTCTGAGGTAGAGCCCTCATGACTTAATCACTTCTTAGATGTCCCACTTCTTAGATGTCCCACTTCTCAACACTGTTGCATTGGGGATTAAGATACCTGCATATGAATTTTAGGGGATCATATACAACCCACAACACTAGAGGAAAATGGATTTAAGTGTTTCAAGCAAAGAGAGTAGCATGATCATAGTCTTGAAGGGGAAACACACACACACACACACACACACACACACACACACACACACACACACCCCTAAAAAATCTGAAAGCAATTCTGTGTGGTTCTTTTGGTGTACAAAAAGATTATGGTGGGAGAACTGAAACTGGCAAAGCAAACAGAGCAGAGATGAGGCCACTACTTGTAAACCAGTGTAATAAAATTAGTAGGCTTTTTACCCTGGTGGGCGCCTTGCCCGTTTTTTAAGTAACAAGAACCTGATTTTCTTTTTTTTAATAATTATTTATTTATTTATTTACTTTGAGACAGAGCCTCCAGCTGTTGCCCTGGGTAGAGTGCCCTGGCATCCCAGCTCACAGCAACCTCCAACTCCTGAGCTCAAGTGATTCTCCTGTCTCCGCCTCCCAAGTAGCTGGGACTATAGGAGCCTGCCACAACACCCAGCTATTTTTTGGTTGCAGCCATCATTGTTGTTTTGCGGGCCTGGGCTGGATTCAAACCCACTAGCTCAGGTGTATGTGGCTGGCACCTTAGCCGCTTGAGCCATAGGCACCAAGCCTTTTTTTTTTTTTTTTTTTTTTTCTTTTGAGAAAGATTCTTACTTTTTTTCCCCTATGTATAAAGCCCAGGTTCTATATCTCAAGGCAAACACAAAATATTGGGCTCAAATGATTAT